>JAPVRG010235429.1:0-11552 GCA_029783565.1 Rhagoletis cerasi
ATGATTACTTAAGGTTTTCCTCAGTAACGGTTTGAAAGAATTTCAAATGTAAAATCTTTCAAAATCGTTACTGAGGAAAACCTTAAGTAATCATTAAACGACTCTGAGTGCGGGTGTAAGTATTCTAGAAACATCTATTTTTTATGACTATTACATTTTGCCCATTAAAGTACTAAAAGTATTGAAATTTATACAAGCTGAAAACTTATTGTAATGCGCAGTATTAGTAAAATGGTCCATAATGGTTCCATTCATCAGTGGCCGAAATCGACTCTTTTGGATACGGCTCAAGTAACTCATGGAGCGTGCCGGATTTTGGACCCGCCACGTAAAACCCCCTGCCAATGAAAGGTGCAATTCAGCCACGACAACAGCAAACGATTAAAGGACTATGATTTGAGGACATGCACCTAGAATGCCCGGACCCTTAATGGACATAAACGCCGTACAATAATCGCGATGGACGGGGCAAGGCAAAAAACGCCTGGTGCCTTGCGACGTCTACTACAACTGCCATGTAAAGGATCGCAAATTCCGCATCAGACCGTCACGATATCAAAATCATGCTTGGCGATTTCAATACCATAGGGATCTTTGGTTCCACTGTCGGAAAATTCAGCCTTCACGACGAAAAGTCCGATAAGACTTAGGCTGAACTTCGCCGGGGACCGAAACATAGTAATATGCAGTACTAGGTTCCTGCATAAAAATATACATCACGCTACATGGCTGTCTCCAGATCGAAAAACGAGAAACCAAATCGATCATGTTGTGATAGGCAGTAGGGGTATTCGCGATCCGTTGCATACTGTCTAGCTTGGTGCATAGATAGCTAAATAGCAGAGTGCGTTCAGCAATAAAAGGATAGATCAACGTTGAAAAGCTGCAATCACAATAGACTGCCAGCATATTCGCCACTCGACTCTCACTTGCTCTCTGATAGCACTCTTCAACAAATCGACTTATGCGAACAGTGGAATCACATCATTACGTACCGCCGCCGAATAAGTAATCAGATTCCAGCCAGCCCGTAAGAATAACTGGTATGCGTTCCCACGACAGTCGGGTCTACGTAACCGGAACGACCCAGATTCATATCTGGCCAAGGACTGTCACTCCCGCATCATTCCCCAAAAACTCTTTGGGGAATTTGTATGCGGTTACAACAACAACAACAATAACTGGTATGTACGATGAGGAATGTCACGAAGCTGCAAAGATTAATGGTGCCGCCTACAGGGTCACGCTGCGATCGCGCAGTGGTGCCGAAATGGGATTTACTGTGCAAAAATAGTACAGAGCCTTCATTTTGAACCGATTTTTTTCAATGAAAGCTAATCAAATTTGGCATAGATTTGTTGAACCCACTTTTTTAAGTTTTATTTGTTTGTATTAAGTTTTTTAGTGCAAGGTGCAGTGAAAGTACCAATTTTGAAGAAAATCGATTCTCCTGTTGTTGTAAATAAATGTAATCTTTTTGCGGTTACGCTTTTGCTAAGTATTTGACCGAGCTTCTCCTCCAATTTTTGGTTTGCGTCCTAATGTTATGAGACAAATGGAGAGACCTACAATTTTACGTCGCTTCGGAATGGCAAATGTTTTATGAGAAGCTTTTTCATGGCATAAATACACTTGGAGGTTTGCCATTGCCTGCCGAGGAGCGACCGGTGGTAGAAAAAATTTTTCAGACTTAGATGTTGCCCGAAGCAGGGATCGAAGCCAGGTCCTACGGAGTGGTAGAACGCACTTCTTACTAATCAGCCAGAGCGGCCACTAGTTGAAAACAAATAAAGGGTTCCCCACAAACGAGAAAATTTGCACAATAGAAAGTTAATTAAATCGGTTAAAAAATTAAAGCTCTGGGCTATTTTGAATAGTAAATTCCACTTTCGTCACTCCTGGGAATCGGGCGCAATGCGATGTATTTGCCGCAAAAAGGAGAGGAAGGCCGAAATACGGGAGTGCGAAGAGCTTGAAATAATGAACGATAGGAAAAACTTGTGGAAATTTCATCAGAAAGTTAGGTTACTTACGGAAGGCTTCAAGACCAGGGCGAATTTCTACAAGAACAAGAGACCAAGTGACCGTTATCCAGAGTGTGCTTAGATTATGGAGCGAACACTTTTACACCTTTTTAAATGGTACATAATAACACTAAAAACGACGTAGTCGATGTACCGCCACTCACTATGTTCAGATGCAAAAAGCATTTTCGCGGTGAAAAACCACAAAGCTGCTGGAGCTGACGACCTGTCAGCTAAGCTATTCAAGTACAGCAGCGAGGAGTTGAGAAGGTGCATGCATCAACTCTTTTGCAGAATATGGTCAGATGAACGAATGCCCGTCGACTGGAATTTAAGGGTGCTCTGCCCAATTCACAAGAAGGGTTACCCCGCCATATGCGCCAACTACCGTAGGAGCAGCCTTCTTAATATGGCATATAGGGTCTTATCTAGCGTAATGTGTGGAAGGCTGAAGCTCACCGTAAGTGAATTGTTTGGGCCTAATCAGTCGGGCTTTAGACCCGGTAAATCCACAATAGCCCCGCGAGAAGAGGATCGGCACTCACCATCTATTTGTCGATTTCAAAGCCGCTTTCTACAGCACGAATAGGAGTTGCTTATGTATACGCCGCGATATCTGAATTTGGTATCCCCGTGAAACTAATATTTTCTTCTTCTTCTTGATTGGCGCTGTAACCGTCTAAGCGATTTTGGCTGAGTCCAAAACAACACGCCAGTCATTTCTCTTCTGTGCCAACTGACGCCAATTGGAAATGCCAAGTGAAGACAAGTCCTTCTCCACCTGGTCTTTCCAACGCTGACTAGGCCTTCCTCTTCCTCTGTTACCAGCATCGCGACCCGCATGCAATTTTTCATCGGCTATATTTACGGAACCATAAGCCACATTACTTCGAAATTTTGTGTGAAGACATAACTAAAATGGGGGGTCATAGTAAACAATATATAAATGAGTTTGTACAAGGAGACGTGCCACATCCCATAGGCGTGGAATTTTTAACAGCTGTAACCTTAAAACCAAAGTCACACGAGATCGATATTTGGAGTGGAGACATTACTAAAGTAGATTCTTATAGTAAGGGGTGTTTACCCCTATAGAATGTAAAATTTACATTAAACAACCGTTATGATTACCTAACCGATACTCCCCGCGATAAAATGATACGGTCACCCGATTTGGGCAATTTTTTTTTTGTTATTCAAATTGCTTTTATTAATTATTTTAAAAAAAATTAGAGCTCATTGTCTAACAAAAATCATAAAACTTTGTAAAAAAATCAAAAACAAAATCAACAATCAGAATATTTAGAAAATTTTAGATTATGCAGTTTTATAGCCCATTCAATATGCAATGCAAGTTTCAATTATCTACAAAGTACAATTGGTATTTGGAATTTTTTTTTTGTTAACGTTGTGGCGCATTTTCTTTATAAATGAAAATGCGAACTTTCGTTTTAGCGCACGTTTTGTTCTGCGTCACTTCCAATTGAATAGTGAGGTGCAAGGCGCATTAAACAAGTATCAGCAGCACGGTTGCAACTTTGATTTTTTTCATTCGAAGTGGTCCATGAATTGTTAGTTTTTGTTTACATTTTACTCTGCAATGTAAAATTTTGTTTACCTTTTTTGACATTTTAGAGTAAAGAATCAACAACCTGCAACCTGGTGATGTTGTTGTTGTTGTAGTTGCAACCTGTTGTAATGTGCCTTGGCGAGGGGCTATTTCCAGACCATCGATAGCGACAGTCGGGTCTACGTAACCGGAACGACCCAGATTCATAGCTGGTCAAAGGCCGACACTCACATCATTCCCCGAAAACTCTGGTGAATTTGTATGCAGTTACAACAGCAACAACTAAAAACTATGAGTTTTTAAAATGAAAACTACTATCATTTATAGATTGTCATAGATCGTTTTTCCGGCTCTAGCGGTTTGCCCTAGTGTTCAATGGGTCAAATAACGCAAATTTCGAATGTCGTAATAAACAAAAACATGTTTGCATTACAGGTCTTGAAAGGGTTAATAAATTTTTTGTGGCCGTGAATGGGATAAAACCCTTTTTAATTTAGCACATAAAAAGTGATCATTTGTGCTATCATGCAGTGTGGACAGGCTCATTCGGCTATTGCGGTGTTGCCTAAATTAGATTTTTATATCGTCGTTTAAAGTACAAAACCGCGTATCAAGATAAATCAAAACCGCGTACGTGAGGTTACCCAAATTTTACAGGAGAGTTATTTCAAAACTGTTCTCTTTTATAAAAACAAACCCATTTCAGTACTACATAGTTTTATAAATCGACAATTTGGTATGCATGGATAAGACTTGATGACAGCAGCTTACGGTGAGCAACCTAACTTTAAGCACAAATGTCAGTTACGTCAGTTGTACTTTGAACGACGATATTTTCAATCTCTTAAATCGTCTAAACGAAAAAATAGTCTCTCCAGCATTCTTTTCACAAACATATCGAATTTTTAGGCTTTTACAATAACGAACAATTGTTTGCGTATAATTTATCCAACTTAGCGCACGAATTGTATTCCTTTTTAGCCGGCCAGGTACTATCACCCCAATGTACATACATCCCAAGGATCAAAACAATTTCGAACATTTTTTTTGGAATCTGTTTATTGTATGATTTTACCATATACCAGGTATGTACATGTGCTTATAAATTTGTATTTTATTCAGTTTCAATAACAATTCTGTTCGAAGTAAGAAATACTTTAAATAAATATCTTTCTATCGTAAAGTACAATGTAAATCCATTTTTATTACCAAAAGGCAATAATCACATTGAGTGGAGAATGAACACAAGAATTCTATTCTTTGAATTTGTATACCTTTATGGCAAGGTAAGTCTTAAAAACTTTAATGAAAAATAATAAGGTATAACACTATGCTCAGCATTTAATTAAAGAAATGGCTTATATAAAAAACGAACTCAGTACCACACACATCCGTACATCTATCGGCAAATTTGTCCATTTTTAATTAACTCCAATAATTGCATTAGAATTGGAGAGGTCTGAACGAGACCAACATCTTTAGGATCCAAATTTACTAGACATTTAAAGAATAGCGAAGTCATCCGTTGATCGTTTGCCCGTAAAACTGTTGATGCCATTTGATGCAGAACATTTAGTCGAAAGTGGTATGAAGAAATATCGCTAAACTTTTCAATATGGTCACAAAACATAGTCCAATCAGCTTCTAAAATAATGTTCATTAACGCGTCTATGGTGGGTATTGATCTGTCGCGACTGTAGCTTAAGATCTGTCGGCACGCATTGACTTTGTTTAAACCACAGTACTGGAGGCTGTGAAAGATCGTAACCAAAAGCTCTCCTCCCCCTTTATATCGCTCACAATCGCGCACCAGGTGCAATAATTTCAATCGATTATTCCGCTCAAAGTAGACCCTGCAGAATTCGTGCATATATCGGCGAAAAACTTGTTCATGATTATAAGCAAATCTGTATGCTACGTTTAAGTCTACCTCTGATAAGGTAATCAATATATTTCTGACTGCTGCGGGGTCCCGAAATGTGTGCGAAAATTTACAGGACGCCAACGTAAAACATCTTCCTACCAAGAACGGTAAGCACGTAACACCAAATGTTTCAGCGACAACAACTGTCGGCGGGCCAAAATTTCTACCATCGCCACCATTACCACCGAATTCGCCGCGGTTAAATGAAAATTGCTGCGTATCAGGTGCTTTAAAATCTTTCAAGTCCTCTCCGATAAGAGACGGGGCCAACTGCAGTATATCTCGAATAAGAGGTCGGACTGTGGTAAGCGTATTTTGGGGAATAGCTGCATTGCCACTCGTATGGGTCGGAGGTTGTAGAGTTAATGGTGTTACCGCACACACATTTTGTACAGTGCGTGTTATATTTTCAAAACTCGGTGCTTTAATGGAATCTTGTTCCGTTTTAACTACCTGCCTCTTGAATGCATTTGGTGGGAGTATAACCATAGGTAAAGGAACTGCCGCTATTACTGCAGGATTGCTGTGCTTCGTCGTTGCTGACGTCAAAGATATTTTCGGAATTTTAAACTTCTTGAAAATATCGATCGATACATCTGCAGACTTATTAGTGGTCTCTACTTTTATAATATTACTCTTATCGTCTAACTTTTCCTGTTTTTCAATATCCAAAGTTTCTGTGTCGTCTTTTTTATTGTTTTTATTTACCGCAGTCTCAAGATAATTTTCATCCACATTTAACAGTTTTGTGTCCACTTGCTTGTTATCTGTATTTATTGGACTATCAACATAATTCTTATCAAGTTCCGGAAAACGCTCATCATCCGAGGAACTGAAAGAAGGTTAAATTATGGGTAAATATAGGAACATGGACATAACAGACAATGTCATACGTACTTAAAGCATGATGTTGCTAGGGACATCGCGTCATCTTCGAGTTCGTCGTCAAAATCAAGACAGACATCATCTAGCTTCGACTCTATCTCCAAAACAGATAAACTTGAAAGCGAATCGGGTTTACACGTCTTAACGACATCCGGTACGTCTTTGGCCAAGACTTTATCTGGTTCTACTGCGATTTTCTGTGCCGATTCCTGGTAAGACTCTACTTTTCCGCCGTCTTGAGGTTCTTCTAAATAAATTTTATAATCGCACGGTACATCTTGCTTGCGGTTTTGCTCAAAATGGTTGTTCAACTCGGATGTTTCTATAAACAAATCCATGTTACGAATATCGTTTCTTCAAATTTATGTCATTATGTACAGACAGACAAAACTCTCTCATCGGAATTCTATATACATATTTTTTTTTTTGTTGCCAACTTATAGGAAGGTAAAGCTCGAAAAACACCTTTCCATACGCCCAAAATAGATTAATCTTAGCGTAGACTCGTATAAAAGTAGAATTCTCAATGCAGCCGCACTAAAAAGGTGCCATTACTGCAGCCTAGACATGTTCAGGCCAGCTCAAAAAATGAAAGGGCATCTTGTAGTCCGATGAAACAATAATTAAACTTAGTTCTAAATGTCGCAGGCGAGGTGGACGTGGGCCAAAAAATGCTCGATTTAACCCCAAATATTGTAAAACACGGATGTCAAGTTGTGCGTGTAAATAATGGAGTCAATAATGCTGCCGCATCCTGATACCGGCGAAATGGGTCTAATAGCAAAAGCCCTAAACATACCAAGAAATTTGTCCGCTGCAATAGGGATTGAGATCATGGCTGGCTCAGCTTCCTGACCTCAATCCCATTTGAAAATCTTTAGGCAGGCGTCGAGGAAGCTGTAGGTAAATAGATCCCCACAAATATTAAGAAATTGTAGAATGCTATAAGAAAAGCAGCAGAAGACGATGTGTTTTGGTACGTAGCCCGTCATACCTTGTTATCATTGGTTTGAAGACAAACCGGTTTCGACGGTGTGCCGTCTTCAGTGACAATTACATAGAATTCCGATGTTAACAATGCAAAGGTCAACTACCTTTAATTCAGAACACTACCAAACACCAGGCGGTTTGATGTTACGTACAACAATAACTAACCCGAAAACAACATATTTGTGTTCATAGAAAATAAAGTACTCATACGCACCTGTTTCCAACTCATTGTTTGCATTGGCATCTTCCTGCTTACAGCATATAGCAGAGTCTTCCAATGTAGAAGCTTCTCTTCCTCCATCTGTAAATGTACATAGTTTAAAAGAAAGCTATAAATGCTGCATATTAAAAATTTTATTTTCCCCATTTTTTTATAAAGCTAGTATTGGTCGGGCAACTAAGGTAACGTATCCATACTACGTGACCCGTTCAGCGGGGAGGGGGATCTTCAAAATACCACGCTTGGTCATAATGAGGGGCGGATGCTTAGATTTTTACCACGTAGCGTTTTTTTTTAGCTACATTCAAATATGCCTCGCAGTGTTTGGCGCTTTTTAAACTCACAGGTGGCAACACTGACGTACATATGCCGAGCAGTGTGACCAGGCTAGATTTAGCATTTAATTTTATGGAATTTTTTTTGCCTCAAAAATTTCTATGAACAACCATCGAAAAAACGTGTCTTGGAATATTCTCCGCGTGGTCACCGAGGGGGGAGGAGGGTTAAAAATTTCGGTCACGTAGTATGGGTACGTTTCCTAACTAAATTTGAAAGAAAACTTCACTATACTTTTTTGCAATTTACTTTCTGTAATAGTTTCCTCTGCGGAATTAGCTTCCGATTTTTCGTCTTTATTTTTTTCATTGCTACACCCATTCTCCAATGCCCCAAAAACTTCAGATTTTCCTGGTGATAAAAGTTTAATTATTATTTTTATTCTGAATTGAAAATATTCTTACCCTCATATGATATTGTCATCTCCGTTGCTTCCGTGCTTTCAAACCCATTGTTAAGCATAGACCTCTCTATACCTGAATCATTGTAACCCTCTTCTGTTATAAGTATTATGAGCAACTTATATATGTCAACTTAAACGGGTTTCCTACTTACCACTCCCCTCGTTGCTGTTAAATTTAACTTCTTCGACTTGATCATATTGCTGGGCTTCACAAAGTTGTGGTTTTTCTGTCACACCCATTATATCCTCCTTTTCTTGACTGCTTTCGAATCCAAACTCAGAATCATAATGGAACTCTTCGGAACTGCTGTCCATCAATGTTAGCTGAGGCATTGGTAATTGCACACTAACATGTTGACACTGATCGTCCTCTATCAAATCTATACTCTTCGAATGAGCGTCTTTTGTTGACAAATCGCAAGCGACATCATCGTGGCCATCTAAGATTTCCAGCTTACTAACGTTTGCAGTTTGGTCAACTTCGCTTCTAGAAAAACTTGTATTTGTTTCCGAAACAGCAGCTGGTCCATCATTCGTTTTATTTGGTAAAAGAGATTCAGTATCCATGAAGAGGAAATCAATTGAAGACTTATCACTTGACTCTGTTTGTGAATCATCAACACGATCCATACACTGGTTCTCTGTTTTTTCTTCACAATTTTTGAAATCGGTCGATTCAGAAGGTTCGGTATTTGGGATATTATTTTCTGCTGTAGCCCCTTTATCCGAATCTGTTTTGTTATCCTGAGTTAAATTTGTCTCAGACTGGCTAAAGGAGGAGAGATTCCCCACCTCTTCACAGTGATTGTGATCGGCGTTGACAACGGTCTCAGAAATTTCGTTAACAACATCGTTGATGTTCTGATATTGTTCTGATACATTTTTATCTGCGTCATACTTTAAATTTTTCTCCTTTACAGCATCGCACTGATTGTCATTTTGGGTTTCGATATTGCAATCACTTCTGCAAAGTGTGTTTTCCCCAAGAATTTCACTGAGTTCAAAATCACACATTGGTAAAGCATTGTTAGTGTTCGCCTCGATGGTGGGAGCTATATTTTAAACAGGATTATGCGATTTAAAAATTGTAAAACTAATTTTTTATCTAACTCACCGCAGACTGCTGAAGTAGTGATTTTTTCCGTTGCTGATGTCAGCATATCGCTATTGGTTAATTCCATGAAGGCATTAATATTATCCTCAATATCAATAAGCGGCATGTCCAAAGCTGCACCAAAGGAATCATAATCATTGTTATCGAGGACTTGTTCTGTTACCGTCTCCGAAATTCCGGAAGGAATGCCCTCTTTGGTAGTCTCATTTAAATTTAATGATTTCGTAGATAAGTCCAGTGGTAAAATATCTTGTGTTACCAATTCTAAAGGCGCATTACTAAGGTCATGAGCTGTTGCGGATTTTTTAGACAAATCCAACAAAACGTCCGATATATGCGCTGGAGGCGGCAATATCGAATTGCTTGGAACGTGTGAATCTTGTACCAAAATGGGTAGAGTAGTTGGTGCATCAAGAACTCGCGCAATAACATTTGTGGTATCACCTACGTTATCTATATAATTTACCTAAGATTAAAAATGTTAACACTTTAAGCTACTTTCCAACCGACTTAAAAAAAGGAGTTTATCAATTCGTCGTGTATATATTTTTATTGTGCATTTTAAGAAACCATTTGAAATTAACTAAACATCTGCTATGACGACATATGTACATATGTAAGTGTACTTTTATATTAAAAGTACCTGTCTAAATACTTAGGTAAAAAAACTGAGACATGTATGTATGTATTTCGAAGTTGCTAAATACTAAATAATTAAAAAGAACTTAAACATTTAGGGTATGCTAAATACTAAAGTACTAATTTATTTAGTATATATTTACGTACTCACATATGTACATAAATATAATTCGCTTTGATTTTTGATTTATTTTTTGTGAGGGTATTATGCACCTTCAACGAACTGATTGGGTCTTATCAATGTGGCTTTAGACCTGGGAAATCCACCAAAGACCAAGTATTCACTATACGCCAAATCTCGGAGTAAACCTGAAAGAAGATGATCGGCACTCACCATCTATTTGTCGACTTCAAAGCCGCTTTCGACAGCATGAAAAGGAATTTCCTATACGCCGCGATGTCTGAATTTAGTATCCCCTCGAAACTAATACGGCTGTGTAATACCACCAGCTCCGTCAGGATTGGGAAGGACCTCTCAAAAAACGCGAGGTATGTTCTGCCTTTTCCAAGTTGGATAAGGAAGCAAAGCGGATGCGTCTAGTGGTAAACGAGGACAAGACGAAGTATCTTCTGTCATCAAACAATCAGTCAGCGCATTCGCGCCACGGTACCCACGTCACTGTTGACAGTTATAATTTCGAAACAGTAGATAACTTCGTTTATTTGGGAACCAGCGTTAACACCGATAATAATGTCAGCCATGAAATCCAAGGGAGAATCACTTTTGCCAACAAGTGCTACTTTGGACTGATTAAGCAATTCAGAAGTAAAGTCCTCTCTCGTCGTACGAAAAACACGCTCTATAAGTCACTCATCATGCCCGTGCTGGTATATGGCGCAGAAGCATGGTCAATGACAACATCCGATGAGCGGCCCTTGGAGTATTCGAGAGAAAATTTCTACGGAAGATTTACGGGCTTTTACGCGTTGGCGACGGCGTGTACCGCAGACGATGGAACGATGAGCTATACGAGCTTTACGACATGGACATTGTGAAGCGAATTAAAGTACAGCGGCTCCGCTGGCTTGGTTATGTCGTTCGAATGGACACAGACGCTCCAACACTGAAAGTATTCGACTCGAAACCCGCTGGTGGTAGCAGAGGAAGAGGGAGGCCTCCTCTGCGATGGAAAGACCAGGTGGAGAAGGACTTGGCATTTCCATTCGGCGTCAGTTGGCAAAGAAGCGAAACGACTTTCGTGTTTGTCGGTTACAGCGCCAAACAAGAGGAAGAAGAAGACGGCATTATGCATTTTGCTCCATACAAAGTATGGAACAAATTCTGTTCGACAATTTCAGCAAAAATAAATAAATAAAAAATCAACGCAAATTTTAACACTTAAAATTTGACCGTTATTGTGCTGTAATTCAATGGGCTGTAAAACTGCATACACAATTTTTCCTTGAAAATCTGATTAAAAAGTTTAAAATTTTGGTGAAAATTTTT
>JAPVRG010235447.1:0-12150 GCA_029783565.1 Rhagoletis cerasi
CTCAGAATCATTAGGTTGATCAATTGACAACGAGCTAAGTATGATGGGATCGGCTCGAAAAAATTTAGCGAACGCAAAGCGTGCCGTACAAATGTCTTCTGAACCGATTCCAGCCGATTGATATGTACTTGATGATACGGTCTCCAAATGAAAGCGGCAAACTCTAATTTAGACCGAACAAAAGCAGTGTACAAGGAGTATATGGATTAGGAAAACACTTACTATTGCGACGAATAAAGGCAAACATTGAAAACGAGTTGGAAATAGTATAATTAATGTGCGTGACAAAAGTAAACTTAGAATCGAAAAATACACCGAGATCTTTCACTTAATTAAGCGAATCCAAACGAGTATTGCAAATGCGGTAAGATGTTTGAAATGGCTGCTGCAGCTTGGAGAAGGTTACTTGATAATAATTCTTGATATTAAGAAAAAGCCTATTTCTTACACACCTTAGATACAACCTGTCCAAATCAGCCTGAAGGACAAGTGAGTCATTCATCTCTTTAATTTCGTAATACATTTTTAGATCGTCGGCATAAAGTAGATAGTAAGCAGCTGAAAGCATGATCCTATGTCATTTATAAATAAAATGAAAAATAAAGGGCCCAATATGCTACCTTGTGGTACACTCGAAGTGGATATTATAGTTTTACAATATATTCCATCCAGGACAACTGAACTTTTTCTACCACTAAGATAAGACTTAATCCACTTAAGAAAGGTAGAATGAAAACCTAAATGGTTGAGTTTAGCAATTAAGATAGCATGTGAGATCCTATCAAAGGCTTTAACAAAGTCAGTGTAAATTGCGTCAAATTGGTGACCATTTTGGAACGCATCAAAGCAATCATCTGCGAAAACTGCTAAATTACTTGTTGTGGATCGAAACGAAACCGTGCTGATTCGGGCAAATCAAGAGCTTAAGATTAAACCAAAGTTTAGTCTTTATCACGCTCTCAAAAAGTTTTGAAACTGTAGATAGTTTCACTGACTGCAAACGCTGACGACTGTTTGATATTGGCGTCTGGCAAGTTCATTTATGACCTATGTTTGAAAGTAAACAACTAAGTATCTGCCGAAATTTATCGCATCTCCACTGCATGACGCCTTACCCTCTGCCTTACAAAATTAACAGTGATGCTTCTTATTACCTGAAGCACCATTACCGACGGTTTATAGCCCGAAAGTTTTAGGGCTTACCTTTGAACGCTTGCTCTCTAATTAATGAATTAAAAGTACAAAAAGCAACAAAGTAATCATATTGCTCACCATGTTTGACAACATACAGTTCTAAACTATGCTGTGCCAGTTTGTTCGCCGGGGACTAGTAGGATGTAGTAGAAAAAGTTACAAATCTGTAAAAGTACCACACTCCGGGCAGGAAAGGGATGCCTTTTGATATCGCCTGAAAACCGTCTACATAGCGAGGCCTCAATGCTCCCCTTCAGTAATGAAATTTTTTATCTAACAAGGGCATAGGGCGCACCCCAGAAAACAATTGCCGAAAGAAGAACGCACTACCATATACGTCAGAAGGCATCTCTACGAACTGACGTACGAGATCTGGACCTAAATCACTCAAATACTGAACCAGACGTTGTGCAGATAGATTATGAACGACATTATTCAAGAGGTAATCACCGTCTTTACCCATCCTCGTCCCATGAATGCCGTCATCAGACTTCTTCGGAAACCAGCACTCATCGCATACGAAAGGCTTCAGCTGCCACGAGATACCCGCGTAGTTCTCGCGAAACTTTGGTTTTTATACTGTAGCAGGCCTTACCCTAACTTATCCAAACTCGATACCGAAATAGCCTATATTTACATGTCCGGCTTCGAGGGCACCCTATAAGACACCAAGCACCTTCTCATTTGCCCCTAAATCCACTCGGTTGACAGCCATGCCGAAACTGTACTTTTACTGGGCTTGTCGCTGGTTAAGTTTGGCGGAAACGAAATGCAGTAAACTCAACTCACAGGTGCAATGTCTTTTAATAGTTGAAGGCAGTCTACACCAACTTAGAGCTAACTTGCTGTCCTAGTGTATCCAGATGTGTTTGCTTGCTTTGCCATTGTCTTTATAGTGCCCCGGATATGTAGTAGCAGTTTTAAACCGAAAACCTTAGCCTAGAAGACAGCTTTACTTTTCCCATGGTTTTGAGTAGGAGCTGTCTGGGCTGTAAATCATAAACCCTTGCACATTGCTCTGCATTGGCATGGATTCACTTTCGGACAATATTAAGTATCCAAGCTAGGTTCGAACAGTAAGTTTTGTTGCAATATTAATAGCCTTCTTACAGCTCACTTTATCCCACTAAGTGTCTAGTATATAGTTTCCTTAGAAAATCTAACCTTATCTAAAGACTAGCAAATTAAATAAAACATCTTAGGGAGTAGGAATTTAAGACGTAAAACACACTTGACAGTAAATCTCAGCAAATTAATCTCAATATAATACATATATGAACAAACATACGTAAAAAGAAGTATTTACATACATAAGTAAGAAAGCTTTTATTGCTTTTACGTTTGTTGAAATACCTCCATAGGATGGTGCGCAACACACAGCAGCAGCGTTGATATTATCAAAGTGAAAGAAAAAGATTATATTAGTTTTGCTTACACCCTAGGTTATGGTATGTTTTGACTTAATTTTATTGATGCTTATCTGCATTGAAGCAATAGCTGGCAGATGTACATTTTATTATTTATTTAGAAATTTTCAAATTATTCCAAAAGTATGGACGTCAAGAGCTTTTGATATAATTTGAAATGGTGCAGATAATGTCTTATTTGACTTTAGTTTTACCTATTTAGTTATCGGATTTGTAAACGGCCGCCATAGCCCAGTAGTTGGAGGTGATTTTAACACTTGATAGAACTTAGTTTCTATCCCTGGTCCGCGCAACATCCGAAAATGCTATAAGGACATTAAGAGGTTTTTCTTTTACATTCGACGCCAATCTGCAAGCGAAAGTAGTCATGAGGAAGCTTCCTATAAGAAACCATTTCGTCACTACATACGATGAAAGAGTGTTTTGACGGCGAAAAATTACGCTAAAAAATATAAAGAAAAATTACGTAAAAAATGAGACGAAGAAAGGCGCACAAACATAGTTGACCGCGCCTACTTTTATCGCGCGGTCAACTATGTTTACGCATATTTCTTCCCTGAGGTTTTTTATGCGTATTGAGCTCGCGTCTTTTTTATATATGTGACCCGGCCTATGAAAAGGTGGCTTATGACTCAAAAAAGAAATTGCGAGAAACAGCTGTTAAAGATAAACAATGCATTTCGTCAGTTTCTTAGTAGTTTTTCTTTTGCATTATGAACAGTCATGCCCATAAGGCAACCAAAAAAGGCAAACGAGCATAAATGAGATAAGTTCGTGTGTGTATATAAAGAGCGATGTTTTCTTTCATTTGTGCTCTTCTTTCTCTACATTTTTAGTACACTTCTAAGCAAGTTAGGACTTTCTAGTTTTAACCATGTGAAAGAGCGTCTCAAAAACTATCGAAACCAAAAAAAAAGTGGAAAATTTTTTTTTGAGTCATAAGCCACCTTTTCATAGGCCGGGTCACATTTATCGTTTGAAGCGTGAACATTTTTTTTTAAATGTTCACAGAAAAATTATTTACGCCAGTTTTTGTCTCTCCTGAGCATTTTCAGAAAATAAACTTAGCACCCTTACATCCGTAAGTAGCGAAATTCAAAACGCCATTTAAAATAATTTTCTATATGCGCCCCTGTCAGATCCAAAATCACACTGGTAAAACCCAATCAGTTATGTTAGCGAAAGTTTCAGTCTATCACTAAATGCGCTCTTAGAGGCCAACATGTGGAAGGCAACCGATTTCGGGCATGCAGCAGTACTGAATGAAATAAAGAGGGGCCGGGAAGAATGGAATGTAGGACCGCCAGTAGCAGAGAGAGGTATATCCATCTACGCTGATGGTTCACAGATGGAACAAGGAACCGGAACCGGTCTCTACTCGAAGGAGCTGCAGATCAACCAGTCCTTTCGTCTGCCGAACGATTGTAGAGTCTTCCAAGCAGAGACATACGCTATATGAAGGGCGGCTAATCTTTTACTTAGTACTAAAGTTCCAGTAGATAGAGCCACTATCTTTTTCGATAGTCAGGCAGCACTGAATGCAATAGGAAATAACATAGTGAAATCGGGAATTGTATGGAAATGTCGCTCCACGCTGGCGTCACTGCGCCATATCAACGTCACTCTATGCTGGGTCCCCGGATATAATAATATCGAAGGGAATGAGTCGAGCAATTTGTTTAGATTAATGACTTGAGAGGACTCAGCTACTCTCCCGGTTATGGGCACGTGTCTCCTCCTCACACACGCTTGAAGAGGGCACTTATAATGGACAATTTTGTCTTCGAGTGGAAGTATTGAATATTCAATACACGCCCTCCTAATCTAATCTAACCTAAATGCGCTCGATAAGAACATAGAGATCAGAGTCGCCTTTCGTATTAACTGAACAGATTGCACTTTAATCGACTCTGTCGTACTGCTGCATTTATATATGTATTTCCAACTCTTGCTTCAGGGCTGTTAGCGCTTAGTAGTATAGAAAAGTAGTAAGTATGCGTTATAGCATTTCATCTCGCTTTTGAAACCTTCTGTAAGCGACCTAACATCTGATAATATTTTCGCTCATTTTTCATACCGGCTAGTATTTCAAGCTCTCTTAACTCACGCATTTCGATCTCTTTTTTCTTTAACCGAAAAACCCTTCTTCCTTTCCAATTCAGCTGCTATATCGATCCCAAATATCTCGCGTTACGCCTAACCGCGGCGTGGCCCTGAATGCAGCAAATTTTATTTTTTGCATCAGCCTGACATTCTTCGTCGTTTCAAATCGAGCGCTTTAACGCTCCAGTTAGTAGTCGCGCGCTCTACTTATGTAGAACATTTTTAATATAAGGTTTTCAAAGGAAATCTTTATAAATTGAAAAATATTTGTAGGGACTAATAAGAAAGACTTTATTATAAAACTAAAACAAACAAAACATAACAAATTTAAACATATTATGAACCAAATATCAGACTTCTTGTACATAACTAAAAAAACACAAAATTTTAACTTAATATTAAAAGTCTTCCACCTCCGACTCTTCATTTTTAGCGCAGTCTGGACATAGAAGAACCTGATGATCTGGATAAATCAATTTTTTACATTTGTAACAATGCTTCTACGCGTTCTACAGTTGTAGAAATTCACTTTTGGCGTCAAATTTCTCCGATTAGCGCACGCATCGGTCACCGCAAGGACACTGAATATGTTCATTGTCTAGTAATAGAAGAGTAATAAGACTGTGTGCGTGAGTGACCTTGAGTAAGCGATAACATTCAACGAAATTCACAAGCGTTCTACTATTGTAGAACGCATGCCTACTGGAGTGTTAATTTGATGTATCATTTGTCTCCGTACGATTTGTAGATCCCTGGGAATAAGCGCCTTGTCTTAGAATGAGATATAGAAGATACTCGATTCATGGACCATACATAGATACAAATACAAAAAATATAAAATACATAAAAGAACAGATGTTTCATTCTACGACAGCAGTTGATTTCAGCTAGGTGAAATCTTACTAGTTGAAACTTTGATAAAAAGATATACATACCTTGTTTATATCGACATATAAAGCTCTTTGACTCAGTTCGCAGCAATTCTAAAGTGATGCATAAACGGAGTTTCAATACGCTTTGCAATTCAGAAGTGTATTGACTCAAATTTGTTTTCAAATCGGTTTCTTGTTTCTCAATCTGAGCATGACATCCATACCGAAACGTATGGCGTATTCTACGTCAGCAATTAATTATTTTTAAGATTTCAATCGTTGTTACCCATCTATAAATTTTGGGGGTTGAGACCGAAAATTAGGACATTTTAACTAGTCTCCATATAACTAATGTTCATCTAATGTATGTACACATGTACGTATCTAATAAAGGTTTTCAATTTTTTCATCGTACTGAAACTTTATTTCTTACAATCTCTGTACGTTGCAGTAATTTGGTTTCAACCTGATATTTCTACTAAGTCAATAATTACACTTCATAAAGACTAGTAGCATTTGTGACAAAATCTAAATATGACGCTACTGAAAGATAATAATAAACATACATACAAATAAGTACATAATTATATATGCTGGTACATATTTACACCTACATATGTACGTATAACCAGTTAAATATAAAGTGTACTTATCTTTTTGTAGTATGTCCGTATTTGCTTATATACACATGTAGATAGCCATACATATATACATATGTACATATGTATGCAGAATTGCCTAAAAAAATACGCGTGCATATGACGTTTTATAAACAAAGAGGCGCTCATAAATTGCCAGTATGAAGGGTCAACAGCAATCGTATTTAGCTGACACACTATTCACACCAATTACAAGGCGCTTAATATCTCCGCTGATAATGAAACTAACTCGAAACTTACATAACAATTAAACCAGCAGTAACCGGTAGTAACCTCTAATGCTTTTGTGTGTGATAATAAACGACATTTATGTATGTACATATATTAGTGCAGGTCGCTTCACATATAAAAAAAGTTTGTAATTACTTAGGCCTATGCATATTTTAATTGAAATGGTCGTGCGAGAAAATATTTAAATACTATACCAATTGTACCGAATGACATTAAAATCGGAGACATAAGGGATTTGGGCGGTTGAGTAATTACACGTTATGTAATTTTCTTCTCCCAAGACAGTTTTTTGATTACACTGTAGATACAACATCATTTTTGCGAGAGAATAAACAAGGCATAATTTTACCTGAACAAAGTCTTAATTAAGGGGTCATGACGTGCCTAGTTGGAGGAAAACTTGTTTATTTTAAAAAGTTGAACATTTGCTACCTCCACTTCGACCCAGCTCCATCCATGCTTCTCTACCTTTTTAAAGATGTTCGCATTTTTTCTTTTCAAAGAGATTATTTTTTTGTCTCGAGGAGGATGTTTTCCTACGGAAGTTCATTGACCTCAGGTATTCCATAAAAAAAAAACAACGAAAAAAGTAGGTTTTTTTTCGTATGGTATGTGTTTTAATTCGGCAGAAGATTGATGATTTTTGACGGTGTTTAATTAACTGTCATTAGGGTGGTATATTAGGGTGGTAGCAACTGAGATCTGGTGGGTAAGTACCACAATGGAACACATGAGCTCTATGAACTTCCGTTGGAAAAACCCCCTTCAAACAAAACAAAATTGGTGTATCACACTTTAAAATCCGACTATAAATCCCAAAGATATGAAGAAAAATGTAATTGGGCGACCACTAGGGTTATCCAAAAAAAAAACTTTTATAATTTTTTTAAATGCTTTTCAAAAACACTTTATATGAGGGGGTGTCCGGCGAACTTTTTTATTTCGCCTGTAAGGCGTGACGCTCTACTATACATACACATACATTTTTAGAATAATTCATAGAGATCACAGTAAAGGCCCTCAGTCAGGGCCGCCGAGAGAAAACCCGGGCCCGGGGTCAAAAAACTACGGGCCCCCATACTAAATGAACAAATTCTCAAAATCAAAATTACCATCTTTTACATATTTACATATATGCATTTGTATAAACATGTATATTTAAGCGTATACATGCATACATGTATATTATATTCAATGAATATATAGTTACGAACTTTAATTTATCTATACATTAATACAGATCAAGTAAATATGTTTACATAGAAATATACATATTAGGGTGGGTCAAATGTATTGTTGAAAAGGCACATCCAGTTTCTGAATCTATGGGTCATACTGAGTAATATTGTCTATGGGACCATAGGTCTGAAATGAATTTCGAGCCTTCCTAAAATTGTTCATAACAAAATTGTTATAAACAAATTAAAAAAATATTTATTTCTCAATCACTTTTTAAAATTGTGTTAATAGATATTATTATATACTTAATCAAGAATAATTTCCAAAAAGAATTATAGTAAAACTTGCAATAAGACGAAAGTTATTCATCTTTTCCTCATGCAATTACCGAATCAACTACGAAAGGTGATTAAAGGTGTTGGTGGTTTATTTTCTGTAAGAAAAAGCTTGGATAGCATTTTGAGATTCCCGGGCCCTCTAAAGCCCGGTCCCGGGATAAATGACCCCCTCAGCCCTCCCCTCTCGTCGGGCCTGCCCTCAGTTATGCCGAAAGAGGTCGTTAAATACATATTAGTAACCTGGACCACTTGTTTAAGATAATTAGATAATAACTCTTTTCAGTAAGAGTCTTAGCACTGCACACGATGGGCAATTTTCTTTATGCGAAAGTGGTCGCTAAACTGAAATTATTTTATAAGTTGTTAGTTCTAAAGATATTTAGGCATTAATGGTATGCAAGCGTCCAACACATAAGTCTTGGAGGTGAAGTTCAAAGATCCTGAGATGGATGTACACAAGACTGGGTGGGTTCCCTTACAAAAAAAAAAATAGTTCGCAATTACGCCACCTAGTTTAAAAGCTTACTTTGAGAAGAGTTTTTGGGAAAAATGTGTAAGAATAAATAAATAAACAAACAAGTTACTGCGACTATATGGATCGCCTATATCTACTAACTACATTGCTGATGCTGATGCAAGATATTGTTGTCACTCATACGCCATGGCATGCGAGTAACTTAGGCTAGGAAGTGAGTAAGTAGGTGCCTGCTTTTTGGTGTTGAGTTTTGTAATAACCCTGCAGCTATTCGGACTCACCCTAGGCTACCCCTCAGATAGTCCCTATTGTTACCTGTACTAGTCCCTCATAATTCCCTTGCCAATGGTTTCAACTGCCATTTTTAGCATGGGCGTGTCATTGGAAAAGGACCGGTCCACTTAGGACTGGCCGTTAGATAGTCCTGGGCTAGTCTAATTTTGGAAAAATTTTTCGTTGGAGTACGATTGCGTTCTGCACTTCTCATATGCTTTTTCATATTTCGGAAACACAAAAAAAAATTATTACCATGTTGCCTCTGACGACATTTGGACCCGGACCCTCCTGAAAGCTAACAAATAGTGGCAAGCATCTCTGCGCACTAAGCTACAGCCACGCATGCAAATGTGTGTTCAAATGTTCACTTTGAATCAAGGCCAGACCAAGCGATTGGGGCATTTGCAGGGTGGTGTTCCTTAAATTTTTTTTTGTTGAATTGCAAGACTACAATACTCTGTCACTGTCAAGCTGTTCTTTTCGTCCATCTCTAGACCGGTTCCTTCGGGGCTGGTAGGAGGTTAACCTTTTTCGATGCAACCAAATGTCTCATTCTAACCGGTCAAATTGTAACCGGTGAAGGGCTAGTCCTTTTCGGAAAATTGGTTGCCTTGTTGCTGCAGGGAATGTACACAAATTGAATATCATAAGTCCCTACCCATCCCAAATCTGTCCTGTCTCCCAAATCACTTGCATGCCAGGGCGTATGAGTGACAATAATGTGTAATATTGTGGCGAATACTGCGTATACACGAATTAATTAAAACGAACGATCGCGAAAGAGGTAGAAGCTCGACACCGATAAACGACAATGGAAAAATACTGCAAGTATGTGTGTGTGTGTTCGCTGCAATACAAGAACGTGTTTTCGCTGCACTACAAAAGATGACACTAGAGAGGGATGGGAATTCTCGATAACGAGAACTTTCGATTGAAGCTTCTAGAGTTGCCATGAGTGAGAGCGCTGGGTATATAAGGCGAGGTTGCATGACACACAAAAATTCATTCGTAAATCAGAAAGCAGAGAGTAAAGATCGTTTTGAAGCAGTTAAGTTGCTAGCAAGCAAGCTATCAGTAAATTTGTAGTAAGCAATCATTGTAAAGTGTTTCTTGTTCAATAAAGTTAGTCGTGCTGTAAATTGGGCATTTTAATTTAACAATGCAGTGATAGAACCCGAAGTATTTAAGAAATTATCGAGGATCAAAGGGATAGTCGCAACAATATGAACAATAACATCTAGTCGGGAAATAGTCGCTATAACTTTTTTGTTTATTGGTATAAATATAGTTATTATAATTTAGTAGGCTAAGGAGATACTCTGGGTCGACAGGAACTTAGAAGGATGTTTAGTACACAAAAATATATTTTCTACGATACATCACACTTTGAGCTCGAGTTAAAAAAATTTTGTTTAGAACTCGCCATGGAAAAAAATTTTTACTACCCCAAACTCCTCTCAAAATAAGCTTTCAAACTAATAATATTGTAAAAATTTTATCGCGAACAGGTCTAAAGTGTATATACCATGATATTATGACCAGTAGTTACCTTTTTGCTAAATACAATAACATCCAGCTAATTTGGGTACCAGGTAGGGTGATTGACTACGTTTTTTCAAACCGGTTTTCCTCGGTTTTTTCATAAATTTTTGGGCGGTCTTCTTTCAAATCATGATTTTTCGAATATCGAATAGACCAGGTTTTTATCTGCAAACCCGGTGTTTTGCCTAGATTGTAAAGTCATAGCTTTTGAGGAATAGTCGAAATACGACAGCATCCGTTATAGTCTTATTAAAACGGCAACCACAAAATGATTATCAATTGACAGCACTGAAAAAATTAACAGCTTAAGACGAATTCACCACTCTAACAAATTATATGCCCACTGGCAAGCAGAACGAAACAAAAGTACAACAAACACACCATTTGTACTAATTGTACAAATTCGCCTTGAAACCAGCGCTCTGGTAACACCACCTTGTATGAATTCGCCTTGGAACAGCTGTTTGAAACATTTGCCACTTGGGTTTGGTTTACCGAGATACACATAATATGTATGTTATCATAAAAGGGCGGTTCCACGCCCTTTTTCTAAAATTTTTTTATAATCCTATCGATTTATCACAGATTTCGTATTTCTATAAATTACCGTTATATGGAAAGTGGGCGTGGTTATTGTCCGATTTCAAAACTTTTCATCCCTTTTCTATGTTGGGCCAAGATCAACACTTGAGCCAAGTTTGGTAGAAATTGGTGAATCGGTTACCGAGATATACATATAAATGCATAAGTGGGCGTGGCTAAGCCCATTTTTTCAAAAATTTATAATATTCTATTACCCGCTAATAAATATCGAATTTGAGTGAATAAGCTTCAGTCGTTACTAAAATAAAGCAGTTTTTGTATCTCTGCAAACTGCCGTTATATGGTAGGCAGCCGTGGTTTCGTTGAGATATCTAAATTTTTACTCGAGTTATTGTGTGCACAGACGGGCGGACAGACGAAGAGACAGACATGGATTAATCGATTTCTCTTTTCATTCTGATCATTTTGGTATATACATGAGTGAAAATCTCTCAAGTGGGCCACCCAAAATTGGATGGTCAAAATTTTTTCGCACAAATCACTTTATTCGGTTAACAACCATAAAAAAAAATGTAATTTGAACAATTTTGCTAAATTCGAAGTTTTACAAAAGTTATGGTAATTAAATTTTTTTTAATGAATTTCTTAATTATTTATTATCTACTGATTCAAAGCATGTATCTTGCTGATTTTTTTCATGATAATAGCTATCTAGACACGATTTAGCCTGACTATTCAAATTTTTCAAAAAACCATTTTGTATAAAATTTTTCATTTTTTTTTAAATTTTATAAACAAATGGAAATATTTATTATTTCTTGATGAGGTTTTTTTATCATTGACATTGCATATCAATCGTTATTCTATAATACATTATTTAAAAAAAAAAACACGGAAACTTCCACGGAGTCGCTAGTTATTAATTTTTTCGCTCGCCTCGCATCATGCGTTATTCGCGTTGCGCATGCCGTAGGATAGTGGTGAACTTGTATTATGTTAATCTAATTATACAGGGTGGCGACGAATAACTGTTTTTTTTTAAATAAAAGTGTCCTTTATAGATTTTGCGAAAAAAGCATTTTATTGTAAATTTTGTACATATTTAATTTTAATTTTATTAATTAGTTTTAAAATTTTTATCCTTATTTGCATTTGCCAGCACTGAAAACTTTGGAAGATAAGTACATGCGGCGGCAAAACAAGTCTTTTTCAGGTTTATTTTTTTTTTTTCTTAAACTTTGTATAAAAAAAAACTATTGTTAGAAACTAAAAACATGCTTTTATTACAACAATAACTAAAAAATTATAGTT
>JAPVRG010235449.1:0-10778 GCA_029783565.1 Rhagoletis cerasi
ATCTGGCGTCGACTCGGATCTCTTCAAGATCCTCATGGCTGCCTTCCTGTGTCTGGAAATCGCTACACTGGGCAATGGCCTATCATCAGGCCTCGTAAACGCGGTGGGCGTAGGATAGGTCGGGGCCTGAGCAGCAGCTTTAGCGCCTCCTGAGACTGCAATCCAGATTTGCCTCCACTGGTGCTAGGACTGTCCCCAGACTTACGCCGTTCCGCTGTTGTGGATGCGCCACGCCCCGGCATCGCCAGAGGCTTACGTCCTCCACTAAATTTGGCCACATCGTGGCTCGTAGAGGGGCCCTGCATCGCATGGGTCCCATGGTATCTGGGCGGGTGCACTTCCAACTTTTTCTGTTTTTCTTTTTTGTTTGTTTATAGTATCGCTCATCAATCCGTCGAGTTGCGGAGAAAGGGGTTCGTCGACCCCGGGCAGAGGTCCGCTGTACCCAGAGCAAGGCCGTAGTGTACAACCGTTAGCGACTGGGCTATTTGGGCGCCCCCAGCCAGGCTGATCCTCAGTACGGAAAAACGCGTAACGCCTTGATCCAGCCCCTACCTCTAGACCACGATCAAGGACCATTTCCTTATGTCATAGCGATTTAGGAACGATAAGCACACAGCTCTGATCCCTGATCTTAGCTGGACACCCTTCCGACATCGTGCGGGATTGCTCTGTAGTGTCCATTTCCAGCTGGCACCCTCGCGGAGTGTTCAGTTCGAGGATTTTCGCCAGCCCCAGCGGCTTACTTAGCCCTGCCTGGATCGGCTTGTCCATCAGTCATTGTCATCGAGTTCAAATAACCGGAGCCAAGGAAGTGGGATCCGTACGATAAGTCGAAAATAAAAATGTCGAAACCTAAAATAACGAAAAAATAAAAGTCTGGTTTCAACGAAGACATTTTCGATCGAAAGAAAAAATGTCGAAAAAAGAATAAAGATTGAAAAAAGTCGAAATTGGAATATCTTAAGTCAAACAACGGGACTTGAAATTAAATGATGTGTTTTATTAATTAAGTTATGATAGTATGAAATTATCAGTATCAAATTAGCATCCGGCTCGAAGGACCATGTTAAAACCCAGGTGCGTCTCGAAGTATAATATTTGACGCACCAGTGTTTTTATGCGTGCAAAGAAAAGAATAAAAAACAGCGATTTATATATTAACACACGGAATGGTTTATTTTGAAGTCAATAATATTATATTTTATTTCACAAGTATATTACCTTCTTTGGTGGAAGTGGCCTGGTAGCTGCGTGGTATCTCGCTGATCTTCTAAACCGAAGTGCCGTGAAGGACTTGCGGGATTTTGAATCGGACCGCCGACAATGAGCGCCGGACAACTACCGATAGTGAGGGGAAACTTAACGAATAATTATTATCCGGCGTATATATATGTATGTTTATGCATATATGTATGTATGCATATGTTTGTATGCACTAAAATGCACGTACATATGCTAACATTAAGGCGGGTGAAAACATGTTAATATTTGGGCTGAAGGCCTAAACATACCGGCCTCCTTGCGATAAGCAACATCCGGAAAAATCAGCCCCGATGCAACTACCAATCTCAATTGAGAATTATGAATATTGTAAATTTTTTAATATATTTTACAATTTGCATTAAAAACGGATTCTTTCGCTAAATTGCAAGCAAAGAATTTAATTCCAGCCTTCCAGGAAGCAGTTTCGGCGACCAGCGCGTGGATACTCGTCCCTTTTGCTACTAATGAGAGAAGAGAAAGAGAAATAAAGGTACAAAAACGTGGTCATATTTTAATGCACTTTATTGATAAGAAAAAATAAATAAAATTTAAAATTCATAATAGTAAAAAAGGAAAAATATATATTTAGCTTGTTGTTTCGCTAAGTGCGGCAGAAAGGTCGCTCGATATTACGCTTGACGGCGTACAAACGTTAATCAACGCCCGAAAAAGATGGAGTCTTCCTCCTGCCTCGACTTTAATTATTGCCGTGGGGGAGATCGACACCATAGGTCGTAGCACCGCTGTTTGGCTCACGGCGCTGACAAGGCCGCTTCTGAAGTTGGTCGGTGCTCTAATTTGGCGAGGTAGTGCTACCATTCGTCCCTGATCACGATGTAGAATTGAGTCCGTGGTTAGCTTGTGCGGGCGGAAAGACCGAGTTTCCGCTCCGCGGGTTCGTCGCGTTTGTTGACGTGATCGGAAAGACCTGGTTTCCAGCTCATGCATCCTTTGAGTCTCGTGGTGGTGCCTTTTTTATAAGTTGCTACATATTTTTTAAGTAACAACAAAATACGCGTCGGTGTATTGTCATTGTTGCAGTATTGCTGGCGTTATTGCTTGGCAGAGCTTCGACAATCGGTAATAACACTCGCAACTTAACTCTCGGTATCGGCGCATTGGCGCGGCGCAGTGTGGGGTTACCCACCCGTAACTGGAATATTCATTGAGCACGAGGCAATTACGGAATCATTACGCAAGTTAGGTAAGAAATCGTAAAAAATATGGTAAAGGTTGTAAAAACCATTTTATAATATTGTACTTAATATTCTTTTCTTTCTTTTCAGGTAAAAGGAATACTAATTCTATGTAGTAAAAGCGTTCTGCCTGATTGCACTTTGCAGACGTTAAAAACTTGGTGCGTGCTAACAAAAAAAAAGTGTACGCAGAATATCTCCGTGGCGATCGCCACGAGATTAAAATTGCGCCTTTTGGCAAAGAAACTACCAATTCTAAGTGGCTGCAGAGGCTAAATTGGTTTACATGATACACACGTATCCGCAGTATCAACTAAATTGTACCAAAGGTGGATACAGTTTTGCTGTTCCGTTTTCGCCAAATTAATAACAGCGTGCTTATTTGTATTTGTATTTATTTATTTAGCAAACACACAACCATAAGTTATTTTATAGTGTTTGAACTTAAAAAATATTAATCATAATAACATAATAATAATATAGGGTAAGTACATAGTAAATGTAAGAGGGGTTTGCGAGGGACTCAGTGGGATAGTAGGATGTAAGTTATGCAGGGTGTTGGGATTGAGAAGATATAAAAGAATATCGGAGCAGTAAAACGGTAGAAAGAAGGATAAGCGTGCATATTGGTAATTACTTGGCCAAGTAATGCAGTAGTTCAGCCCTAAAGCGCGGTGTACTCTTGATTATTTTAATTTTGTGTGGCAGAGAGTTCCAAAGACGGACAGCAAACACAAAGAACTGACGTTCAGTTACAAGACAGAAGTATTTCATACTAAGTAAGTTGCGAGATCTAGACGATTTGGTAAATTGGAGTCATTCCTTAAGATATTTGGGCTCTTGAGAAGTAATCACTTTGTGAAGAAGTGTTAGGCATCTTAGCTTTAACAAGTCATCAAATTGTATACCAAATATTTGTTTGGAAAGTACGGATACGTGCTCATGGCGTTTTATACAGTAAACGTATCTCGCAATCTTGTTGTAAAGGACATTCAGCTTACCACGACACCTACTATCACAGTTGTCATACAGTTCGCACCCATATAATAACGTTGGTAATAAGTATGATTTTGCTAATAGCAGCCTAATTTTCACTGGGGTAAATTTCTGAGTGGTCCATAGTGATCGCAGCATACCATAGACTTTGCCTATTGTACTATAAATGTGATTATTCCATGTAAGATTACTGTTAAAAATTATTAGACTGAATAATCCTAAAACGAATCGAACTTCACATGCGGATCCGTTAATTAAAAATCGTTAACGTATCTCAAACACCGGCAACTTATCCCAGTCACCGGGATCTTTATGATCCAACGGAGGCTGCGCAAAGCGCATTGTATTAAATGCGTTGAAAATTCGGTGCACGAAACCTTCCCTATTCGACCCCACTTCAAGAAAGCCTCAACTTCCTTGCTCAACACTCAAACTGGCGGCCGGCGCAAGAAGGCTAATCAGAATCAGATTAGAAAATAATGTTTCTGTACCGAAATGTGGAAAGAAATTAATTTTAAAGGTAGTTGCCTTGGCGATAAATTGCATTTGAAACATGGGGCCAATTCTTCCTTCGTGAAAAGAGTGTAACGAAAACATTTCTGATCTGACATAAAATTACGATTCTGTTTTCAAATGAAAATAATTTTATTTTCGACAGTGTTATTTTAGCTTTGTACCACGATTTTATTTTTTAGGAAAAATTGGAAAAGCAACAAAGTCTAAGCGGTAGAAGTTTCGGGGTGTACATAGCTCAGTGTTTAGCGCTTCTGGCTTTGAACATCGATGAGGAGGGTTCGATTCTGATGAGGAGATGTGGTGATCTCCGAAATAGCAGCTATAACTTCTACCGCTTAGACTTTGTTGCTTTTCCAATTTTTTCCTAAAAAATAAAATCGTGGTACAAAGCTCAAATAACACTGTTGAAAATAAATGCAAATACGCCACATAATTAATAACGAAAATAATTTTATTTGCCAAAAAGTTTCAACTGTGAAAGTTTTTCTTCAGTCTTTTGGCTGTGAAAAAGATAAGTTGGGCGTTTTGCTCAAACGCGTAATCCCTTGATAAATAATATCGTATTTACTAACAATAATCTACCGAATAATTATTTGCTGGCTGTTGAAGATAAAGCCTTAAATGATCGAGAATCGAGTAAAATGATAAAGAGAAAAATTTGAATTGGCTCCTGCTTTTCAAAACCTTATGAAATCGCACAGAGGTGGCGAAAATAAGAACAAATAGCAATATATTTTATATCAAGTGGTTTGTTTCTTGCATTCAGTGTACAACCGTAATCCTAACGTAATAATTACCGCAATATTGCAACTTTGTTGATCTCTTGATGCTCTGTTGCTGATGCTTAACTAAAAGTTCATTGAAATGCTGCGGGAAATGCGCGGCAAAAGAAAAAAATTTTATATTGCTTTTGATAAGCTAGTGATAACTAACTGATTGTAAAAATTTTTTCCTCGAACGATTGATGTTTGCAGGATCGCCTAAATTTTCGCGTAGAACGTGATGCTCTCACAAAAAATAACTGCCGCATCAGTTAGGGCTCAAGTACACCCGTACACACAAAAGTGCAGATAATCGATTTTTGGACAAAGTTAGGTTTACGTTGGCCGTACCAGATTAAATATGCAGATATAGGCTTTTATTAATCCGTCATGCTTTCTTTTTTTTCTTTCCTTGGGTCTGCGGTGATGTTTGGTGATAATTATTTCGTGCCGTGGCAGACGCATTGCCTTCACCATCTCAGTCTCCATCGCCGTGTCATCTTCATCGGTGATAAAGCATTTGGCACGCTAGTGGGACGTAGTGTCGGCATGGTGGACAATTGCTTTGGTCTGGTAGCAAAACGTGTGAGTTTTTTCCTCTTTTTTTTTTTTTTTAATACATCAACCGACGACTTGATAACTAATTCATTTGTGTTTTATGCATGCAGGGTTGGTGAAATTGAACGGAGTACCAGAGAAGATATGTGAGTACATTGGCCATCAAATTTCAATGGACCGAAAACATCTGTGAGTTGATTTTTATAATGTTTTCAATTGCTTATTTCGGGCGGGTGATATATATAATTCGCTTAACCCTGCCTGCCCAATGTAAGTCGTTTTTCTTACCACCGCGCTCTTATTTTATAGCAGTAAGAAAACGTCATTGGTTATGCAATGTTAATCGGCATAATCTTTGTAGACCAAAACTAGTAAAAAACCAGCAAGTTAAAGAATAGTTTCGAACATAAAGTTTTTTTATCAACCACACATTTTTAAATTTGTTTTAAAACTTTCTAGCTTTTTACTGTTTGCAATTAACTATCTATATTAGGCAGTTACATGCTGTGCACTCTATGGGTATTTTGGGTGCATATCTGAAGATGGTCGTTTGTTTATAGCAAGATCAACTCGGGGTAACCTGGGTAAGAACCATCAGCGAAATTTTTTTTTTTTTTTTTTAATATGAGAAAGAAAAAAAATGTTTTGCAAAAGTCAACACGTTTAGTCGTGGAATCCCTCCGATTACCTGGAAGTGGAATGTTGGTAAAAGGAAGTGGAATATGATAAAGATGTAGTTTATAAGGTGGTTGTTGGCTCCGAGTTTCCATCGTTATATGGCGGGAGTAGAACCAACTTCACTAGAGGTCCAGTGACTTGACCTTTCTCCGTCAGGATGCTCACTACGCGCACTCTGCCATCAGTACCGGGGGTGTAGATTGACAACTCGCTCCAATCTCCATTCAGTTGGGAGTAGATTGTCTTCCCTGATAACTACGAGATCACCTGTTTTCATATTCTCCTTGGGGTGCTTCCATTTAATCCGCTTTTGTAGTTCAGATAAATACTCCACTTTCCATCGCCTGCAAAATGTCTGATGCAGTGCTTTTAGTTTCTGCCATCGATTGACGATGGAGGCAGGGTTTTCGTTCACATCCGGTTCTGGCGGAGCCAAAAGATGCCCATCAGTGAGAAAATGGCCTGGAGTGAGCGGCTCCAAGTCATTTGGCTCATTAGAAAAGGGACTCAGTGGTCGCGAATTGAGGAACGCCCAATCCGGCATAAAAGCGTACTGAGCTCTTCAAAGGTGTATTTGTGAGCGGATGCCACCTTTTTAAAGTGGCGTTTAAAGCTTTTTACACCTGCCTCCCACAGTCCTCCCATGTGAGGAGCTGCAGCGGGTATAAAATGCCATGTAAGTGTTTGATGGTTGTATTTGGGAATCGTTTTGTCTCGCGCGGCAGCCAAAAAGGCTTTGAATTCAGATCGTAAAGATCTCGAAGCTCCGACAAAATGTGTACCATTGTCGGAGTAGATGTTTTTCGGACATCCTCTTCTAGCCGTGAACCGAGCAAATGCTGCTAGAAAGGATGGGGTACTAAGTTCATTCGTAGCTTCTAAATGAATCGCTTTTGTGGTGAAACAAATGAATAGGCAAACATATTCTTTATAAATTCGACAACCTCTACCGCGGTAACTTTTAATTTCAAAGGGTCTGGTAAAATCTACTCCCGTATTCGTGAACGCACGCGTAAATGTAGTGCGTTCCTGAGGAAGTGCTCCCATAATTTGTGTCTGAGAACGTTTTTTGTAGATCGTACAGATCTTACAATTGTGGATGGTTGACCTCATCATGTTTTTTAATTTGGGAATCCAGTACTGGGTACGGATAAGGCGTAGCATCAGTGTATATTCTCCGTGTACGGAGACTTGATGAATCAACAGGGCCACAAGACGAGACAATCTGCAGTTATACGCTCATTATATGCTAAGTCCTGGGATGCTCCGAGGCGACCTCCAGCCCTGGTGATGTCGTACTTGTCGACGAACAGATTAAGCGGAAGGATTTCACTCTTTGCATCGATGGGTTTTCCAGTTTTCAAATTCGTGTATTCTTCACCGTAGTACTGCTTCTGATAGATTTTTATCATCAGATGAAATTAGACAAGACCTTTCCTGAAATGAAGCTTTTGTATTAGGATGAGTTCTTCGAAAGAATCTCATAGCATATGATAAAACTCGCAAAGTTCTCGGTAGATCTGAAAATCGATCAAGAATATCGAAATTATTTACTTCTGATGATGTATAAACGTGTGCTTTTTTTTCTTAAACTTCTGTTTGATAGTCTATTTCTTGAGCGGGCCAGTTTGAGTTGTCTTCTTGCAACCAAGAAGGTCCCTGCCACCACAAAAAATTATTTGCCAAATCCGACGCAGGCAGTCCTCTGCTAGCCATATCGGCTAGATTCGAAGCCGAGTCTACATGTAACCAGTCCTTGTTCCCAACTTTTTCTACGATTTTCGTAATTCGGTGTGCAACGAATGTAGACCACGAACAAGGTATCTTTCGTATCCATGCGAGTACAACGGTCGAATCCGTCCAAAGATAGGTTTTCACTTGTCCTAAGTTGAGGTTGTTGATTACGGATTCTATGATTTCTGCAAGCAGCACGGCTCCGCAAAGCTCCATTCGAGGTAGCGATATAGTTTTGACAGGAGCTACTTTGGTTTTTACCAAAAGAAGATTGACCAAAACTCTGTTATCTCTTTTGACACACATGTATGCCGTAGCTGCATATGCTTTTTCTGATGCGTCGCAGAAACCATGTATCTCGATGTCATCTCCTGGTGAGAAGTGTACCCATCGAGGTATTCTGATATTGTCTATTTCGTGATAATGTTTAGTAAAATTCTGCCAGCGTTCCAAAGTATTGGAAGACACAGTCTCATCCCAGTCTGTGCCTTCTAGCCAAATACTTTGCATGAGTATTTTGGCCACGACGACTATTGGAGCAAGCCATCCTAGTGGATCAAACAGCTTGGCGATAGCTGATAGTATCGCACTTTTTGTGAGTGTATCGCGGTACTCCAATGGTCTTGCCATGAAATAGAATAGATCCGTATGGGCATCCCATCTTATGCCAAGAGCCTTTACCGTGCTGGTATCTTCGAATTCCAAGATGTCTTCACTGAGTAGATCCGTTTTCGGGATGTCCTTTAGAATTTTCGCTCAGTTTGATGTCCATTTCCTTAGCGGAAAACCTGCTGACCGTAGTACTTCAGAGATTTCATCTCTTGCTGTTACGGTAGAGTCGATGCTATGCCCTCCAGTTAGCACGTCATCTACATACATGCGCTTTTGTAGTATGTTAGATGCTATTGGGAAAGAGCTGTCTATATCGTCAGCCAGTTGCAAAAGTGCCCTTATCGCCAGGTAAGGAGCACAATTAATCCCGAAAGTGGCAGTCTTTAATTCATATAGACTTACGGGTTCGTTCGGGTTTGTTTGAAAAACTATCCGCTGGTATTTGGTGTAGTTGTTATTCACCAAAATTTGTCGGTACATCTTTTCGATGTCACTATTAAAAACGTATTTATATAATCTCCAGTGGAGTATCAGTATTGGAAGATCTGCTTGGAGTACTGGACCTGGGAGAAGTATATCGTTTAAACTTGTGCCATTAGCCGTTGGACTTGAGGCATTAAAGATACATTTCATCACAGTATTTGTCCTCTTCGTTCAAGCTTTTGTTTTTTGGTATGTCTTCTAGTTCCCAGAATGCAGTAAGTTGTTTGTCCAATGCCACTTCACTATGATACGAAAGTATATTGTTGGTTGGATTTGGTGCCTTTGAGAAACCGGTTAAAATCCAGCCGAAAACGGTTTCTTGGGCAAGAAGTGTGCTTAGAACATTTTTCTTCAAGCCGCACAAAATAATTTGGCGATTAATATCTCCGCCAAGTACAATGTCTACTTCTTCGTTGACGTAGAACCTTTTGTCTGCTAAGATCAGATCTGGAAATGCCCGCATGTAGGCTGAACAATAGATCAACCGGGGACCGTAGTTCTATGTTGCATGCCTCTTTGACCTGCGCAGAAGTTGAATTTGTGATGCCTGAAACTTTAGCATACATCTTCTTGGACAGCAGGTTGATTCTGCGTTTGAGTCGTTCTGTTATAAAAGAACACTCAGAACCAGAATCTATGAGTGCTCGTGCTCGTGTATATAACTATCGCGTCCCAATTTGAAATGTCAATTTGATGACTCTTGAGGGATGACAAACAATTGTTAATATCGCGCTGCAATCTTTTTATTGAGCTACCACACTCATTCTCCACTGAATTTAAATTGAATAATATTTTTAGTTGTGTGTAACGAGGATACGCTTATTATCGTAACGCTCACACAAATTTTCCCATGCTGTGGCGCAGCCTTCATTAGTAATTAGGCACTTACTCACAATGTCTTTGGCTCCCCCCTTCTGGTTTTTTGATTGAGATAATATAGCTTCTCAACCGGAGTAAGCTCTTGATTCGAAATGTAGATAGCCGTGAACATGCATGAGACATGCAATTTACATAACTAGGAAACGCGCCTCTATTTATTTTTCTGTATGTCCTCTTATCCTCTTGTGAAAATTCGTCAGAGGTATTGAGGGCATCGTAAGCTAGTTTTGTTTTCTCCCACAGAACTCTGAGTTCTTCTTGCTGAATAACAAGGACATGCTTATTTTGCTCTGATATTGACGAAGCAAGGAAGTCTGACTCGAATTCTGTCACTTCTTCTGCTAAGCTCATAAATAAATCCATTTTTGGGATAGGGAAATTAGTTGCCTTTTATATGAAGTTTTTTAGACACGATATAAAACAGGAATTCGGCTGAAACTAGAAATCTTTTCGAAGATTCGATAAAGTCTTGTTCACCTTTGTACTTGTTGGCCAAGTTTCAAATAACGAAACAGTTTGCCAAATGAACGCCAATGATGTGAAAATTCTGAATCTCGTTATCGAACGCCAAAAAATAAAGAGAAAAAGTAACACTGGATTTATATGTATTTATGAAAATTTATCCTCGAAACTTTATTTAAATATCTTGTTTTTTTTCAGTAAATGTTATGGACATGTGCTTGATACGTATGTGTGTACGTGTTAGTAAACTCACCACCCAACTGTGCTAACATATATGTGACACGTAAAGTTAAAAGGGACCTACGGTCAGTAAAAATCGGTTTTCACTTTTTCATCGACTTTTATAGTAAAAGGGCCGCTCTTTCCAATGCAATAAACCGCAGATTTCTAGCTGCATTAGTTTTTTCACAATTTCACTTCAAAGTTAGGTACTTTCACCAAAAAAAGTACAAAAAAAATCAAATCTGACAAACTATTCTGAAATTAATCAAATTCGCTCGAAACTCGTTGTTCGGGGGTTTTCGGGGACTCTGATTACTAATCCGATGTTCGTTTTTAAAAATTCAAAATGGCGGATCCAATATGGCGGATTTGAGTTTCACATGAATCCGATCAAATTTTAAATTTTTTCCGCCAT
>JAPVRG010235472.1:0-11052 GCA_029783565.1 Rhagoletis cerasi
ACTGCAGCCTTGCACGCCTTACACTCTTCATCATCCGCACAGATATCGCACTTATTCGAAGGAACTGTATAATATTCAGTGACTTTTTGCGCTGTGTCGTAGTAATCATACAGCACGAGCGATGCAGGTTTTTGATCCGCTACCAGATACACTTTGAATGCCTCAATCGGCACGCAAATCATACTATCCTTAGAGAGGCTTTCAAAATACACGACGACCAAGGTATTTGATTTCTGGCCTTCTACTTGCTGTAAGGAATATCAAAAGCAATTAACATCAGCTGTTATCATTGGCCTTGAAAAACCTACCCTAACGCGTTGCACCGCTTCAATTTGCTTATAGCTCTCCTCATCGGCTACATAACCGGAGGGTAACGTGATCTCGAGCAGCGCCATGTTGGAAGCCTCCGCTGCGCCAATGTATTGTACGCACACATCCACGTCCAATTTGAGAGCAGGTGCTTCTTTATTTACAACAGCATCGATCTTGAAGGCTGGCTGCTTCTCCTTCTCGTACACATTGTACTGATAGGCAATTTGTACCAAAGCAGCGCCTTTACCCTTAGCGCTCAATGCCACTGAGACGGTTTTTTGTGGCAACTGTGTAGCAAATGTAAGAGCTTAGTCTTTCTATAATTTAATAGCCTTTACTTACCTCAATGGTTTGTGTCAGTAAGCCATTGTTCTCAGTTAAATGTATGGTTTCTCTCTTCTCTCTTACACCTTTTCCAATTACTTCCAATTCCATGCTGGCTGCTTCATAACCAGCAAGATCTGCAAATTTCATTAGCGCTTTGAGTCCAAGTACAGTGTCTTGTGTGGATGCAAAGCCACCATAGCTATTCCGTTGCGCCACCAACCAGCGTATAACGGGCAGCACATCGTCCACAGTTGCCTTGCCACTCTCGAATAATGTTAGCAAAACATAAGAAGTGATCTCAACATCACTACTAGCAGCCCAGCGCCACCAAAGCTTCGAATTGCTTTCCTTTTGATTTGACCACCATTTGCGATCGTCTGCTGTCTTAGCAAGTGCACTAAGCTCTGCGAGTTGGGCGGCGGCTGCTGGACTACCGATTTTATTTAACGCATAAACTGTTATAGCCTTAACATGCAGGTTCTCTTCAGCGCCCAAATTAGCCAAAATATATTTGAAACCCTTTTCGATTTCCGCTTCATAAGGCTTGGAGAGGTTCTATTTGGAAACGGTGAAAATTTTTTTTAACTGGGTTGATAACGGAAAAAGCCTACTTACCTCGGCCTCCACTAAAGTGAGTAAAACACTGGCCGTCAGTGTAAGCGGCTCTCTGTAGGACCTAAAGAAGAAATCATTGCTTTCTGCGAAGCTGCCGTTGTCCGCTTGTTGGCTGACCAAGTATTTCAAACCGTCCTGCAGCACATTTTCATCGACTTTCACTTGGGATTTCGCCTGATTAAGTGAACGCACGATGTATGCGGTCAGCCAAGTAGAACCATTAACTGGTCGCTCAGAATTTTTCGCTCTGCCAAAGGAACTGAAAGAGCCATCGTCCAAGCGGAAGTTCAAAATGCTTTGGTAGCCCGATAGCAGGTTGTTTTGAATTTTTGACTGCAAAGCTGGCGTTAGTTTGTTGGTGTGCTGCAGAAGATAATTAGTTACAAAATAATTTATAAAAAAGACAAGCTTCGCTCACGCTTACATTTAAATATTCCAAAACTACATAGTTCGGCACAAACGAGGAAGTCGTTTGCTCTGCACAGCCAGTCGGCAGACGCACCAAGCGTTCCAAATTGTTCAGAAGTGGACCCAAAATATCGCCTATAGCCGACACTTCGATGTGCTCTGAGTCAGGCACGACATCTTGCGGTAGAACCAGCTCGAAGGTTTGCTCAAATGCTGGCGTATCTTTCAAGTTCACAAAATATGCGCGATTTGCATACTCTGTCACACCCTCAGGTACAACTTTGAGCGCCTTATGTAGCGCATCGCCAGCAACGGGTGATACGGCAGTATACTTTAGTAGCACGTCACCAATGACTTTGGGGCGGATCATGAAGGAAACACCGACGGAAGATTGTGCGGGCACTCTTACATTTTTTACGCGCTTCGGTTCGCTAATAATCTCATTGGAGACGTCGGTAAAGTCGTATTCGCCATCGGTGTTGTCGAGCGTGACTGCGACGTCTAAAGCCTTGTCCAAGTAGTTAAATACTAAAAGCTGCGTGTTGACGACCTCGCCTGAAATATTACGTAAAGTAATGTTTTTTTTTAAGAAACCAAGAATTATGTAATATTTATGTGCGTACAAACCTCGTTTTACTGAGTAGGGCAGGCGTGGTGACATGAAAAACGGCTGGAAAGTTCTGATCTTTGTGGAGTCTTTCATTACACCGAGTCCCTTATCAGGATTTACTGCAAAAGCTGTGAGCACCCATGACGTTATTGTTTCCGGTATCTTCTCAGACCAATCAAATTCTTCTGTTTGCGTGCTAAGTTAAAAAAAAAATTTAAATTGAGTATGTGTTTGTTAAATACTGGGCGGTAAGTTACTCCTCTATATCCGTAAAAAGCCAAGTCTCTCGAAAATCTTTTCGAACATTGGGTGTTTGTTGCTGCGTTGCAGGAGATGGTGTAGTAGAAGGGCCAGCTGCACCTGCTTTAAAACTAACACCACCACCACGAACTGAGTTGAAAACTCGATCTCTTTCTGCACTTACGGGCATAGCATTTACTGCAAGAGTAGACACATTTACAGCGTTATTTATTTTTATCAGTTTAGTTATTGCGCTTACAATATGTCGGCTGTGTCCAGTTGTAATAGTAGTCTGCGTTGGTCAGCGTAACCACACCGGTACCTGTACCAGGATAATATGAACTACCGCCCTGCCATGGAGTGCTTGTATCATAGCTGCCGATACGCCAACGGAAATCGTTGGAGGTTATAGCGTTATTACCTGCAAGCAGTAGTACGCTCTGATCAACAGCTACGAGGCCGACAAATGAGTGTGGAGCAGTGCGAATGTGCAAAGGCACGATATCGCCCGGTTTCACTTCACTGGGTGCAGTTACTTCAATCTGTTGCGGACGAAATGTAATTATAGTGTGTAGTTTTTAAAATAAAAACTGAATGGTAAGCAAATAAATAATACTAACCTTGTTTTGTAATTCTGTTTCTACAGAGAACGTAGACTCTGCATAGTGGAATTCTGCCTGATTATCAACGTAATAAGCATAGGTGCGTGCGTAGGGCGCGTAAGCAAACTTGTATGGAAGTGTTATGTTGTAAGTTTTAGTATTTTCTGGCAAAACAACACGCTGATGTTCCAATATATTACCACGGCCAACTACGTCGTAAATGAAATATGACAACGGTTCGCTCGAGTTTAAAGTGATTTTTATGGGCTGTGAAGAATTAAACCTGCATTCGCAAAAATCAGAAGTGGAATACAAATTAGTTACAACAGCTAAAAATGCCTACATAAACACATATTCAATAAATGTATTTAACTAAATTTCAAGCACTGCTGAAATTCTGGAAAAGCGTTGACATCCTAAATGATGTATACTTCGTGTAAATTTAACTGAATCTCTGTCTCCATCTGGCAGCACTAGGGACCTATCGGTCTATGTGGGGCGATCAGCCAGCCAGAATAACCTAACCTAACCTAACTAAGCTGCATAAAATCGTACAATGCCAATCAGTTTTTCTTGCTCTTACACGGTTCCTTGGAAAGACGATTGGGTAAGAAAAAATTGACCACGTATTTGTTAGGTACTGTGCTTTAGAGTGACCATAACAGTGTTCAGAAATGCACTTTTTAAAATATTCCATCGAGGTAAAAAAAAAAATCCATTTTTATCTGAACGCGATAGTAAGCTTGAAGTAGAGCTGACACTCCCATTTCTGCCCTCTGTGGTTGTGACCAGACGTTGCCATGGTTCTCAGTTTTGGTATTTTTTTTTGTTTTTTTTTTGCATTTTTTTTGTACCTTTTTATATACCATTTTATGACCATTATATTGTATAACTGCTTGAAGAAGGCGTCCACCATTGGTTTCATATTGACCTAATGGAACAGGAAATCTTTTCAAAGTTTGCTTGAAATCAAAGTGAACAGATTCACTGGCTTGCTCTGAATAAACGCCTAAACCAATTTCTCTAGGCTTACAGAGCTCGGGAACATGACAGAAAACCGCATGAACTTTTGGAGTGACAGGTATCTGTAGATTTAAGTATGAATGTTCGAAAGCTTTGATGTCTAATTCAAAAGAAGGAAATAGTTTTTTTCCAAAGCATGAGGTTCTTACACGATTAAACAGTTTCAAGGCGTTGGAAAATTTTTTTAAATGTCTTGGCAAGACTTTCTGAAGCTGATCCGCTCTCTGCAGTACTTCCTTACATTGATTTCCATGTATAGATCCTCCACGATACTCAACACGACCAATGTTGCATGATTCAGCCCATTTGAACGCCTTATCATCCCCCCATGCCTCATTAGGCTCAACGAATATTTTGTTAGTAACTCCTAGCTACAAATGTAACTCTGGCGGCGGAATTTAGTCCAAAATAGAATCATTGTCATCTCCAATGAGTAAAGGTTCATGAGTGCAATTGAAATAATCAGCTGCTTTTTTAAGTATTTTACCCGACTTTTTGTATTAAATTCCCAAGTACTTAATTCTTCCAAGTGTCCTCAATCTCCCCTTAAATGACCAAGGCTTAGTGCCTTCACACCAGGTGCATGGATATTTGGCTGAATGAGTTTGAATACCGATCAAAATATTAGCCAGTTTCAAGTCAGCTGCAATACAAAAGTTGATGTGTTCGATATTCAATGATTGCAAAATGGCTTTGACATTGAGGTAATTTTCTTCAACATTTGGTGCAATACCAAGTATAAATAGCCTTTTTACATCAGAGTCAAGATATCTTTCGGAAGATGTATAAGTTTTAATTTTCTTTCTGACATGAGCTTGACTTGACCTTTGACTATTTAATGCTGCTTCTACTACATTCAAGCACACTTTTAATGACCCTCCACCTCCATCTATGCCTATTTTTATTTTTCGGAGATAAAAGTAATAAAAACATTTATGTCATTGCATAAATCAGTAGATTGAGTTACTGGCTCTTCAGTTTTGTCATGGCTAGATTTTTTCATAAACGCGAAATTTTTTACCTCAAAATATTTCTGACGTAAGCAGTAGGCTATGATTTCTTGGTTGTTTTTTTTTTTTTCAAGTTGTGGCGTTAGCATAATTTTTCCGCTGGTTTATAATACTTTGAATTGAATTACTTTTTTAATAGAAAAATATTCGCTGCGATTATACAAATTTTTGGATTTTACGAACAGGGCTAACATTATATAATTCGTATTATTGGACGTCGACAGTACTCATTTGTATTAAAAAAGTGATAGCCGTTGCTGTCTGGACACAACAACAGAAGGCAAAAATGGGAGTATCAGCTCTACTTCAAGCTTACTATCGCGTTCAGATAAAAATGGATTTTTTTTTTGACCTCGATGGAATATTTTAAAAAGTGCATTTCTGAACACTGTTATGGTCACTCTAAAGCACAGTACCTGCTAAATACGTGGTCAATTTTTTCTTACCCAAATGTCTTTCCAGGGAACCGTGGTTTCTATTTTCTTCCGCAAATATATATTTATTCAGTTTCTCTGAAAATTGCTTTCCAGACCGAGGAATCCCTAGCCGTCTATATAGACATGTACGTACATACATGCGGAACTCCTAACCTTTCACAACAGGATTTGAAACTTGCTGAATGAATCAGAGTTGCAATTATTGCAGCAATAATTCGCAGATAATATTTTAGTTATGTGAAATTGGATGGATGCATTTTTCTATACCCACAAAAGTGCTTGTAAATACGTAAGCAAATAATACTAAAAATTTTTGTTCCAAAATAAACAATTTGATGATTTTAATTCGGATATCCAAAAAATTTTTATACTTACCACTAATTATACTACTCACTAGCAGCTATATAGTGCAATAAATTTGCAGTTGAAGATGGATGATTTCAGATTTTATGGAATAATAACAATTTTGAATTTTATTAGCCGCTTTGAGCGATTGACTCAACCGCAACTGTATTGAGTATAAACAATTAGGAATATGCAATAAAGTCATTATTTTTAAACACTAAATTTGAAAAATTTCTTAATTACAATACTTTATATTTTTAGAGATTTGGAGCCATAATAAAAACACAAATGAAAGAAACAAATTAGTAATACCGTATATTTTTGTCTTGAAATAATTTTAAGTACATGTAACCGTATGTAGACAGACACGCCACTTCTGCATATATATTCGTAGATACATATGTATGTACATCCATACATATGTCGAGATTAGCGACACAAACTTGCGACTAACCGCCCACTCGCGATGACGATTTCAAAAGTGTCAAATGGTAAAGAATTTTCTATTATATGTATATATATGTAGGTATGTATGTATGTGTATGGACCTATATATGCATGAACGAGCAAGTTGTATGAATGTATATATTTTTGAAATTTTCATTTTCGTTCGGTGACCTTAGACATACAATAAATATGTATAGCATATCGCACACCCTCTTCAAGAGAGGCACAACTCAAAATTACGCGTTTGTCATAAAAAGCGAAAAACTATTTCCAAGCACATGTCATTCATATGGACTTTACATTAGATTTTTTCAACAAATCACAACAAAATTTTGTTGCAGCTTTTGCTGAAAGGTAAATAAAAGGTCTGTGAGCATTTTTAGCCCATTATTTCAAATATGAAAAATTTTGAGTAGTGCCTCTTTTGAAGATGGTTTGCGATATGTACAATTGATTAAATTAAACTTATTATTCTCGTAGGATAATACTCGTATTTATTAATGTTTAAATGTGTGCATTTGAATTTTAAGATAATTAAAGATTTAATATGAATTTTATAAAAACTGTCGCATGGAATTGAATTAAAAATTGTAAAGGGTGCAAATGTATTTGCGAGTGTGCTTCTGTCGACAACTTGTCTGATTGGGTGCACCTGAACCAATAAATGTATATTCAAACTCACAGATTTAGTATTTGCTTTAAAGACAGAAAAAATGATATACCCGTACATTTTTTCAAAAATCCGTAACTTAGCGAAATTGTCTAGGTTCACTTGACATGACCCGAGAAGATTCCTGTCCCCATCAAATCAAAGGTTGGAACTGCGAAATATTATTACTGTTCTTACTAGCTTATTGCATAAATTGTAATAATTTACTAATAAACATTAACTGCTCTTTAAAACGAGGAGGCTAGAAAATATGTTTGGCCAAGGCATTCCAAAAATTCCAAGTAAATAATAATCGGGATTTTTTTATTATTTTCAAAACGGACGATCCTTGTGTTTCCATTTGTAACATAAATACTAAATTTATGAGTATGTCTTACCTGGGGAAATCAATAATTAAGCATTTTGACAATCCCGGGATTTCGGAATGCGAAAAATTGCTATCACGGGATCACGGGATTTTTCGGGGTTTATCGGGATTTCGACTTTACACAAGTTTTGCAGTTTGCAGTCAGCAATCAAAAAATTAAACCACAGAGATTCTCTGTCGCCACACTCGGTCTTATGCGGGCATAGTGCACTTTAGTAGAAGAATCTGAAATGTGATGTAAAAGTATTTTTATAGTATTTTTAACCATCAGCTCCCCACCATAGGTAAATTTTACCCATTCAAAGTTTATTTTCTCATCAATTTGTTGAACAGCAAATAGGAAACCGAACCGAACGCATCTAAATTGACTCGCCTCTCTTTTGTTTGGCTGCGTGCTTCGCCAAATAATTTTTTTTATAAAAATTTATTAGTATATGAATTGAAACTTTAGTTAAACTTATTTGTTTTTAAAGTTTTTAAGTATAAATATAAAAGAAGTATTCGATATCACTACAGTGTCTTATTTTGACTTGCAAGTAATAGTTAAAGAAGAATTAATAACCTTTTATTAAAAATGTTGGATGTAATGGATAATAATTACCCATGGTGGGCATAGGCGGTTTCAAAAATATGCTGGGGAGCTAGCTGAGCGTTAAATATCTATATTAATTGTAAAAAACGCTTACTTAAATTTGCAAAAATTTTATTTCCAAAAAACCACGCCACCAAACCACTGTAAAGGTTTTGCCTGTGTTTTCAAGTGCTACCAGATTTTTCGTTTTTCGACAGTTCTGGCACATAATATTTGAAAAATCTTATGTAAAAAAATCAGTAAAAATCTCGGGATCCCGGAGCTATAATCGCGAGATTTCGGCACAAGGAAAAGTGTCCGGGATCCCGGGATTGACTGCCATAGCCTTAACCTAGTACATATATGTACGTATATAAATATTTCGGTTCATGTGCATCCAATTAAACCAGTTGTCGGCAGAAGCACACTTGTGCATATGCACTTTTAAAAGTTTTTAATTCAATTCTATTCGCCAATTTTAATAAAAATGCTGGCGAAATATTTAACTACATATTTTTAATATGCAAATATGTATACATATGAGTGAAAATCTCTCAAGTGGGCCACCCAAAATTGGATGGTCAAGATTTCTTCGCACAAATCACTTTGTTCGGTTAACAACCATAAATATAAATATAATTTGAACAGTTTTGCAGAATTCGAAGCTTTACAAAAATTATTGTAATTAACTTTTTTTTAATGAACGCTTTACACGCTTTAGGCCGATTACTAAAATTTTTCAAAAACCCATTATTTTGTATAAAATTTTTCATTTAAAAAGAAAAATTTATAAACAAATGGAAGTATTTATTATTTCTTGATGAGGTTGTTTTTATCATTGACATTGCATATCAATCGTTATTCTATAATACATTATTTAAAACAAAAAAACACGGAAACTTCCACGGAGTCGCTAGTTATTAATTTTTTTCGCTCCTGCCACGGGTGTTTTTGCTTTAATGTCGCGTGCCGCGCGGACTCGCAGCCAGCGTGGTGCAACCAGAGAACGCAAAAAAAAGCAAATATTTTGGTATTGGAACTGATGACAATGACGGCCATTGATTCGACCAACCCTATACAGTATATCTTTTTTTTTGATTTTTTAGAAGCTTTTATTTAACTTCACTTGTATGTATATATGTCCTGGAATTTTGCAATTAATATTTAACAATCTTCCCGATGAGCTACAGACTTGAAATTTCACACTTAGCTCAGAAATATATGGAAAATTTTGTTTGTTAAGGTCACATTTAGTACGTTGGGACAAAAATATAACTAAAAAGCTGGGTGCAGAAAAATTTTATCTCGAACGATTAAAAGTAGGATCTTCTCATATTAGCTCGTTTTGCGATTTTATTTTACCGCCGTAAGTACTTAAGAAAACGGTTTTTAACGAAAACATTTTCGCCTGCTTCGCATGCACACACAAATACACCCTGCAAACCAAAGTTCCCGAAATCTTTAAGAATAATCCGATATTCCGATTGTTCAGATTTTTGTACGAATCTTTAAAGAAAATCATATGAAGCGGTTGACAAGAACTCTTAAAGAAATTTCTTCTTTTTTTTTAAAAGAAATCTAAAAAAATTCTGAAAAAATCCGAGAAAGCTCCTCACATTGCACCGATTTTCTTTCGAAATTTCGTAAGCAAATCGAAGTGTACACAAAAAATTTCATCTTAGAAAATTCGGCATAACATCGGAAAGGAAATATTGATTTCTTTACAAATTCTTTAATATTTCTCTATTATTCAGAAAACTCTGAAAGCATGGTTTGAAGGGTAGTTACTAGCAAACAATGTATGCCTTTTGCACGCAAAGTAGTTAGTATTCCATTGTTTTATGAATATGTCTGAGTAAAGGTCTTTAAAATCTACAAATTTGTAGGCGTACATAAGTTTCCTTCGAGAAATACACCGCGGTCTAGTATACAAAACAAAAGTAAATAATGCATTTTTTTGCAAGCGAAGTGCTAGACAATGTTATGAATTTCCCTTGTTGAAATTCCTTAAAGCATGAAATGCTACATGCAACCGTGCCTACATACATATATTGGCGGTTTCTTTCCTACCAAAAAATGTTGCCTTCTCAGTACACCCTACGCACAAATACTAAGGACAGTGCAACGAAAGCGCAATATTTATTGTAGAAAAGAAAACGCCATTTGTGTACATTATTTAGCGAAATGTTTTCGTTCGTGTTCTAAGCGATCATTAGTATGCTCGTAAGAGACTAAATTGAAAGTAATGACAGATATCCCATTGAAAATTATGTAAAAAAGCTGCAGTTAAAAAATTTAAATCAAGTTAGGGCAATTCCTATTCTCCTTAAACGGAATCGCTATATCTATAAATTACTTTATACTTTTTAGTTCTTGTTGTAATAAAAGCGTGTTTTTAGTTTTTAACTATAATTTTTTATACAAAGTTTAAGAAAAAAAAATAAACCTGAAAAAGACTTGTTTTGCGCCGCATGTACTTACTGTTAACAAAGATACGGCAACACCGCAGTCGCTAGAATGATAATTGTTAGGGGACGTTTTTCTAGTTTGACATTTAGCTTGATGTTTGCCGCCAAATGAAATTGACCTTTTCCGCTGCCATTAAAATTGTATTCATTTAATATTCTTAAACTAAATCAGGATAGATCCTTATAAATACTAAAGTAAGTACCTAGTGAAGTATATGTAATTAAAACTAACTCGAGGAATAAAATGAATTCGCAGATATTTCAAACGTTACACAACAATATATGCGTTTTGAGACTTTGGGCGCGGAATCTAGGCTCTGAATTTTAACATCTTTGAAATATTTTATTTATTTGCCACCATCTACAAAATGCAGCAGCAAGAGGGCTTCAGCTGTAAAATCTGCTCGAAAGCAGACAATTCGCAGATGGTATGCTGCGATGACTGCGATTGTTGGTTTCACTTTGGATGCGTGAATGTCACGGCCTCAATTGAACACGTGGACTGGCACTGTGCTGACTGTTCGGATTCATCATCACGTACAATAAAAGGAGCAGGAGAAAATAAAGGTGCTTCAAATAACGCACGAGCCACGAGGCCAA
>JAPVRG010235517.1:0-10413 GCA_029783565.1 Rhagoletis cerasi
TCCAAGTGCATGAATGTTTACACAGCGCAAGTACTTGCGTGATCAGCAACACACTCTCTGGTGAAGTGGGTATCGATGTGGCGATGAAGAATCTCTTTCTCAACTTAATTGCGGCCCTGAAAAGGGCCTCTTATTGATTGGCATATATGTATGTATCTCAACATAAAATTAATTTCTTTGTTAGTTAATTTGCGGCCCTGAAAAGGGCCTCATTGATTTGCATATTTGTATGTATCTAAACATAAAATTTTGATTTCTTTGTTAATTAATTTGCGGCCCTGAAAATGGCCTCTTATTGATTTGCACATTTGTATATATCTAAACATAAAATTTTGATTTCTTTGTCAATTAATTGGCGGCCCTGAAAAGGGCCTTTTATTGATTTGCATATTTGTATGTATCTTAACATACAATTTTGATATCTTTGTTAATTAATTGGCGGCTACTGCCAGCTAGTTCTATTCTTTCTATTCTATTCTATCTCTACATCTTATAAAATAAAGCCTCAATATGTGTATGTAATCTAAAAGCTCAGCTAAAACTGTTCTATTCTATTCTGTTCTATTCTAATCTATTCTGTTCTGTTACATTCTATTCTATTCTATCTCTATCTCTACATCTTATAAAATAAAGCCTCAATATGTGTATGTAATCTAAAAGCTCAGCTAAAACTGTTCTATTCTATTCTATTACATTCTATTCCATTATATTCTATTCTATTCTATTTCATCTCTATCTCTACATCCTATAAAATAAAGCCTCAAACTGTGTATGTAACCTAAAAGCTCAGCTGAAACTGAACTGCTTTTTGCAAAATATTTCTTGAACCTCCCTCTCCATCGTGTGCTTCTTTTAAGTACAAGTTTTTTTTATAGGGGCGCGCAGTGATTTATCCCCATACATTGTTTGGAGAAAATTAGAAGAAGTGGGCATAGGGCTTTAAGTTTTCGTATGTAACCTCTAAGGACACATATCAAGAAAAAAACGAAAAATGGGTGTAATCGGCTTATTTTAAAGCATAACTCCTATACAAACCTAACCTCAAAAACGCATTAAAAATGCCATTCAAAGGGCACCGACGAATGAAGGACTCCGAAATTTCGTCCATATATTCAAAATAATGGAGAAAGTAAACATACAAAAAATTAGCAAAATCAATTCACACATACCTCCCATACAAACGTAGCCTCAAAAACTCTTAAATATGTAATTAAAAGCGAAGCGATGAATGCACGACTTCGAAATTTTGGCCACTTATTTATAATGATGATATAAGCAAACACCCTTTAAATGGCTGTAATCGGTTTATTTTTACGCACACCTCCCATACAAGCCTAACCTCAAAAAACTTAAAAAAGCTATTGAATGATAAAGAAAAGTCCTGGTATTATACTCGTACAAACTGCATACTTGTGCAAGCTAAGTTATAAAAAAAAATGGAAATCAGAAATGTATTTATACAAAAATGGTGCCTCACGGTGGGTAAAACTGCTTATTACTATTATTATTATTATGCAGAAAGGAGGTGATGAATCACCAACTTACATTAAAAAGGAGCACTAGTGACACAGACCTTCGGCCTAAAACTGCTTATCCTGTAAGGTTAAAAACTGAAAAATTGTATTTTTAAGCGAAATGCGTCAAATAAAGTACACTTTTACTATTTTCAATCATTTGTTTTATAATTAATACAAATAGTCCACAATTCATCAACCATTTCATTTTTTTCATTACCATTTAACCAGTCCTCTTTCATGAAAAAAAAACTCAAGTGCCTGTAGTCCCTACGCGCGGAAGAAGTGAAACTTAATAGAGGAAATTCCAGAAAGAAAGAAATGTGTGATATACATAAACATGTACATATTTTCTAATATACACAATACATATTTATTTTATTTTTTTTAACGAGCTTTAATTTTTTATTTTTTATAATTAAATGCTAAGTTAAATTTTTAGTTGTGGCTGAGAAAACATACATATCTACAATAATAACTAGTGGATTGTGGTAACTAAAGTAAGATATGAAATGTTATATTTCAATATTATTAATATTTTTGGCAAAAACTGCATCAATGGTAGTCCCTCCTTTGGTTGTTGGGTGATTTCTGCCATTAACCATTTCCAATGAAATCTTTATCTTTATCTTTATCTTTATCTTTATCTTTATCTTTATCTTTATCTTTGTCTTTATCTTTATCTTTATCTCTATCTCTATCTGTATCTTCATCTTCATCTTCATCTGCATCTTCATTTTCATCTTTTCTTTATCTTTATCTTTGTTTTTGTTTATATTCTTGTCTTTGCATTACTCTTTCCCCGCCCAACTGGCGTTTAACGCAGCGATTCGTATTCTACACCCGCCATATACTACCTTTACCGTGGCGTTAAATATTTATCGCAAACATATCGGAGCTGTAATAAGATTCGCTTCAATAATTTGAGTTTAACTTTTTAAAAAGGTAGCCACCCTCTTCAAGCACCTCAAAAATATTTTAATTGTGTTTCTTTGAGCTCTTTCTTTTCACGCTTACTGTATAGAATTTTATGCATAAGACTTTTGTATAACTTAACTAAATTTGACTTTTGAAACAGGTGACAACCCTCCTACATGTAGCTAGATAATACAGTTTATTCAAAACCATTTCTTTTGGTACCCATATTGGGATAATTCATTTAACTTAATAAATAATTTCAATTTGATTTTCGTATATATGGCAACCCTTTAAAAAACTAAAACCACATTGCACATCTACAGATCAAGCCCTATCATTTGACACCTCGTTTTTCAGAATCGAACGAACGATACAGATTTTATGACTTGGTGTTAAATATTAAACGCAAACATCTGCGGCAGAGAAATTTTGAATTCGATTTTCTAACATATGGCACCTCCTTTTAAGGAACTAAAGCTATGTGTCACACACAAAGGCCAAGGCCTTTCATGTGACACCTCATTTTTAAAAATCGAACGAACGATACATATTTTATGACTTGGTGTTAAATATTTAACATAACGTCCAGTTGAGTCGATTTAGCCATGTCCGTCTGGCTGTCTGTTTGAACGTAGACTAGTCCCTCAGTTTTTCAGATATCCGACTGAAATTTAGTAAGCACGTGTCTTTTTATATCACGTTAATCATTTGTTCTAACCGGCAAAATCGGACCACTACAACATATAGCTCCCATATAGCTGATTGTACTATTTTCACTTATTATCAACAGAAATTTTACAGTGAAAATGATAAAGATCAGGTCCTTATAACCTATAGCTCCCATTCAACTGATTATTCAGACATGAGGTTTTACTTTAAAACTCTTTCCTTTAGACAGCTAAACCCGAACAAATTCTTGAGCTATTTACTAACTAAGAATACAAGGTCTACTGAAAAAATCGTCAGGATCGGTGATCTATAAGGAATGTTCAGAAATAAGTTTTTGCGATATAACTCCTCCATACGTGTAGTTCCCAGTGTACATCAAATTAGTGTTTTGTTTTTTATTATTGTGACGTAATTATATTTACTTTTTAACAAGGTTATGAGCTTTGTACCACGATTTGTTTTTTAGGAAAATTGATCACCACATCTCCTCGACTTCTTTTTCTCAATAACCTTGTAAAAAATAAATATAATAACGCCACAATAATAAAAATCTATGCAATTATTCCATATAATTCATGTATAGAAAATAATAATAGCAATCGCCCTGTTCAAGTTTAAATAGCGGCGAATAAGCTGCACTTGATAGGAGTTTCTTTGTTTACAAAAATGCCTTTTTTGTCACTTGGCAAAAAAAAAATATCTCAGCGAATTTGGCAGGTGAATTTAAATTGTGATTACAGTTTTTGGTGAACCACACATTAATTAGTTCAAATCATATCAAAAAACTAAGGGGCACATATTTTTTTGTTTATTTTATTTTTGATTATGAAAAATTACACAAAAAATATTTTTTTTATCATTTTGTGATACATTCTAGAAAAATTTTATAAAAAGATAAATTACTTTAAAAAGAAAAATCAAATTCTATACACTGATATATCACATGAGAATGATGGTTAATAAATAAATTGGTTAGAGCTCTTCGTGGCAAGGTGTAAATTTCGCAAATAAAATAGCAGCATTTTTAATTAAATTTGGGCTCACTGTTCCGCTAAACGTGAAACAATTTCAAATCTTTTTTTTTTTGTTTTTTCTTATCCTAGGTACGATCTGTCGATCAGCATTAAAACAAATATATTTACTAACATTTTAATTTCTTTTGGATTTTTGGCCACGACCTCTCACTGTGAGCCGCAAGGCAAGCGAGTATTGGCTAGTTTAAATAAAATTATGCATATGTACATCAATACATACATAAAAACAAATGTACACAAATTAAATAAATATTTGGCCTTTGTTGGATATTGCTCAGACCAGAAATCTAAACTTGTTGCCTAACAAGACGCGCTGAGTAATATCAAGTATTTTTGTCAAGAAACATTTTTTCAGATAGATTTCGGCATAAGAAATAAAGCACATTTTTACTAGTAAGGTAGTTGTTTATAAAAAGCTTCACTTTTTAGACAGCGAAATCGCATATCAACATAATGTATTCTGGCTTCTGCTTAATAACAGGGTTGCCGCAGCAATCTAACATGCACTTTAATTAGGAAATTGGAAGCTATGTACATTCTTCCGGTCAAAATAACAGCTGCAAAAAAATGTGATGAAGGTCCGACAAAAAGGCTGAATTTCATTTTTCAAATACTTGGCTTAATAAAGACTGACAATGATCGCCGCAAAAAAAGCCACCTTTGCTTATTGCCATAAATAAAAGGTTCAAAGAGTTATCCTTGACGAAAGATACAAGCGGAAAGCAATAAAGCCAAAAGAATAAACGCGAAACTGAAAAAATGCAGATAAAACACCGAAATCAGGTAGTAAAAATATTAAAAGTCCACAAAAAATTGGGTTAACAGTCAAGCTGCAAGTTGAAAAATCGAGGCAATCAAATTTTGGCCTGCGCAGTCGTGCATGTTGCGTAAAAAAAAGAATACCAGTTGAAAGGTACCTACTACACTGAAAGCAACCGAATTTACGCAAAGGGAAAAGGTAACCGACAAGCTGCACCACAATCAAAACGATAAAACCAAAAGCTGGACTCTCTTCCCACCAACAGGCACAGCTGGAACGCGAAACTTTTCACGCTGAAGCAAACTCGACACGAACATGTGTTCGCTTAAACAAATATCTGCGGCTGCGTGGCGGGATCGCCCTCACTTGCAGCTCGTCGGCACAAACAACTCCTAAGGGGCGATCAAGTTTCCAAATTTTTGCAAGATTTTATTTATTTTTTTTTTTCTTTTTCTTTTGATTCCCTTTTATTGCCATTGTATTGCGACGTATATCTGATTTAATAGCCATCCATCGTCCGTCCGCCTGTCCATCGTTCCAGTGCTGGTTGGTGGCAGGTGCAACATTTTTGCGCCATGCTGCCCACGAACAAAAGATTGACGCTGCAAGAGCTGCACACACAACAAAAAAAAAAGGTAAAAAATAAACAGTTCACTGTACCGCTTTTGTTGCTGCTAAATACTCCTGCCTTGCAACTTGGTTACCTGTGCGCCTGCTGCATGATCACTGAGGATCACATTCACCGCTCGCGTATGCCAGCCATGTAGCTGGTACCTGAGTCACAGCACCACTTGCGGCACGGCGTGTCGGGTATCGGCCAAATGCCACCTGCTCGCTCAGTCAGGCTTTGGTTACTCTTTGTTTTTTTTTTATAATCACTTGCTTGCATATTTTGTTTTACTTTCTTTGTGTTTTTATTTACACATCTCCTGCTTGCTACACCTTCCTTCCTTTGTGGTCTCTTAGTACCTCGTTTTGCATTGCGCAGTTTATTCTTCTTCAAAATGCCAACTTTAAGGCACCTTTTTAAGTGATTTTATTTTTCTTTGTGGCTGTCTCTATTTGCACAGCCATTAAATGCGCAAGCAAATCACTGTCCGAGAAGGCGAACCCGACAACACCAACGCGTCACAGCTGTTTGAGTTTGGCTAGACAGGTCCTAAATATGCTGATAGTCGCCACTCAATCGCTTGCTCACTACCCGCATTTGGTCAGCGCTTGCCTTCCCACTACCTGCGTGCGTGCCTGTCCATTTCTTCTCACCTATTGAGCTGTTAACTCTTAGTTTGTCTATTTTGAATTGTTTACGATTTGTTGGTTGTTTCCCTCGTTGTAAGTTTTGTCACTTGTCTGGCGTGTCGTCCAACAATCGGACACATGCCAGTCCTGCTGGCTAGTTAATTAAAAAATCCACATATCTGCCCGTTAGCACATCGACTTTGTTCATTGGCAGTCATTCCTTTTATTGACATCAATTACTAAATGTATTGGCTACTGTCCTGTGGCGTTGCAAATTGAAATTCTCTGAACTATTAAAGACTTTTGCTGTGCTATGCTGTGCTGTGGTGCATATTTGCGTTAGTTATATTTGTCTGCAATATGAGTCAGCCAGTGTTAAAGAGGCATGTAGACAGGATGCAAATAGAATTCATTTATTTTAATATTTGCATGCACCTAACTTCCGGTCTTTGACCGCTAGCCTGCTGCATATTCAAGCGAATAGTTTTATGAGTATTATGATAGGCCGGCAGAGAATTTTTGACCAATTAGTAATTTTTAAGATGGTAAAAGTAGTGTTTATACCAGGGACCGAAAATAATGATTATTTTCAAATTTTCAATGAAAAAAATCAATCATGTATCGAGTTACATTTTTTTTCATAAAAAATAATATTCATTTTTCGAGTGGTTTTTTCTCTTACTGAAATGTTGATTATTTTGTAAGTTTTATTTTTTAATCAGTAAAGGTGATTATTTTTTTAGTTTTATTTGTTTTATCAAAAATAATGATTATTTTTTTAGTTTTATTTTTTTGATCGAATATAAAACTCATTTATTGAGCGCTATTTTATCTCTCAAAAATAAAAATTAATTTTTGAGTTTAATTTTTTTATTTGCAGATCGAAACACTTAGAACGCCACAAAGCTTTTCTAAAAGCCTTTAGTAGGAGTAAATATTTTTTCCTAGGCACTCGGCAACATACGCCCTGAAAAATTACAATAAATGTTTATGCCAATATATGGCCATATGTACTATGTATTAAGAAAAAATAAGGTTGATGAATTTGTTGTAATTTTTGAGTGCACATGTTGACGAGTGCACAGCAAAAAATACCCACCAGTAAACACTTATTAGAAAAGCAGTGTGAGGTTTTGAGTTTTTCGATCTGCCGAAAAAAATAAAACTCAAATATTAATTTTTATTTCTTGGAGATAAAATAACGCTCAAAAAATGAATTTTATATTAGATCAAAAAAATAAAACTCAAATATAATTATTATTTTTGATGAAAGAAAATAAAACTCATAAAATAATTCTTATTTTAGAGCGAAAAATAACACTCAAAAAATTAGTTTTATTTTTGACCAAAAAATATAGATCGACACATAATTTTTATTTCTGAGCGATCGATTATTATTATTGATCTCAAATTTTAAAATCTTGAAATAATAATTAAATATAAATTTTTTTGATAGAACTCATAATGATTACGGTCCCTGGTTTATACCCAAGCCAGGAAGCAAACACCACGAAACAGCAAAGATTTTAGACCTCTAAACTATGCCTTCTTTTTACTTAAAACCATGGAAAGGCTAATAGACATTTATACATATACATATGTACGATCGCTATTGCAGGAAGCGACACTATCAGCAGTACAACATGCATACATTAAAGGAAGATCCACTGAACCCGCTTTAAAAAAGTGGTGGGTCTAATAGGAAAATCTTTGGCATTTCTTGACATCGAGGGTTCATTTAATATTATATAGGTCAACACCGTCATAGACTCCTTAACGGACGGGGGTGGTTCTCCCCGGGCACGGAGTTTTCAGGGGCCCGGATTTTTCGAAAATTTTGTTGGAAGATAAAAATATTTTGCTAAGTTGATAAATTTGATTAAGAATAAACAAATTTTTTTGTGGTGGTGAAGGGCCCGGCATCGGTGCTTCCCCCGGCCCGGATTTTCTCTTGACGGCCCTGGCTATGCGCAATAGCGTTAAACGGCATTCTGCTAGAAGGCCTGTTTACAAAACAGAGAGACGCGAGGCGAGACTCGCTTTCGAATTCGATTACGATAACACTCGTAGAGATACATAGCATGTTAACTTACAAAGAGACGATGACGTTTACAATATTTTCTTATGTTTGCAATCGCAAAACATATGTATGTAAATATATACCTTCTTATTAAATCAATCAATTGCTCTACTTTTGTTGAAGCTAATTTCTGTATGGTGGTGATTATGAATCAAAACATACAATAAATAAAACAGCTGTTACCTGTCAGACGTTGGCAACGCGAGGTTTTTTTAATAGTTCGAAATTAAAAGTGATGTGAACGCGAGTGAGAAGCAAGTATCGCGTTATTTTTAACAAACATATTGAAATACATGAAATGGAAACACTTTTGACAGCTGCTGCGTTCTCGTTTTCGAACATCGCCTCGCGTCTCGCTCTATTTTAAATGGGTCTAGAACTCAACGGGAGTAGCGTCAAAGTTGTGGCGTACGCGGATGATGTTGTAATAGCAGCAACAGGCCCAGTCCTTTCAACCGTTAGCGAAATACTTGAAAGAACTCTGGAATGGTTACATGATTGGCCCTAAATTTAAACCCAGCCAAGACAGAAGTTATTAAACATATTTACAAATAAGAACGAAATACCACAATTCAAAGTACCGTCGTTACGCGGCAAGATACTCTCACTATTCGCCAGCCCAAAGTATTTATTGAGTTGAGCTCATAAAATTTCTAGAACATCACTCTGTGACTACCAAAATGTACACATCTGTACAAATGCACCAATCGTGTGACACGGCCTTTGGAAGCAAGGCGAAATTTTTTCTTTTCTTCATATATTGTCGATTGATTGATTTGATCAGCAAAATTTTATTGGGATATGTCTGGAATAAGTAACAGTCCAGTTTTTATCAAACATAATCAAATAATTGCCATCGACACTGAATTTTGTTGTCATGTCAAGTTCAGAAATATTTAAATTTGTGCACAATAGCGATATTCTATATCTTATGATTTTGTTGCGATCAGTTCAAAGATAAGTAATTTTCTTTTGGTAACATTTTTTAGGCTAGTCTGATCTATTATTTGATGGTGCAAATAAAACCCTTTATTTCACCTTTATGCCCAGCGTTTCGCTGAAAATTTCAGCATCATCAGGAGGGACTCTGTTTATTTTTGGCCAACAAAAAGATACAAGGAAAAAAAGAAACAAACGATGTTAAACATAGATAACAAAAATTAGACATACATATATGCTTGTGTAAAAACAGAATAACGACAATTATGGACTTAGTGTAAAAACATATACTCACAACAATATTAAACATTGATTACAAAAACTGAAAATCTAAATTCCATCAGTACCGCTCTGTGCGGTAGTCTTCTCATAACTAAATTGTTTACTTTGCTATGCATAACATGAAGGCGGCCGCGATGTTGTCCGTATCTTTTTTTTTGTTGATCGTCTTCTCCCGTTTTTGTAATATTCTTAAGCTCTCCAATGTATATCTCGTCATTTATCTCTTTTCCTTGTCAATAATCCTAGTGTTAGCAAAATCTGCTGTGTGGCCGCTGCTGAGTATAGCTCTGAACCAATGTTGGCCACTTCATAGGCACGCGTGCCAAAGCTTTTAAAAGCTCTCTGTACGATTTGTATATGGCTGGCACAAAGTAAAAGCTTTCGCTGGCCAACACTGCTCTGAACACATCGAACCCGACATTACCACACGACACGACAGCAGTGACCAGTGTTGCCGCGAGCTTGAAAAAAAGTATCAGATGCCAATCAAAAAAAGTATCAAAAGCAAACACAACCGATATGTTTTAAATTTTTATTTGAAAAACAAATAATTAATAAATTTTATAATTAAATTCATAGTTATAACAAACTATAACTGGTGGCAAGAATAATAGAAGCGATTTATTTTGACCAGTTTAGGCTATATTTCTTTTGTTAATCTAACGTTTAATATATTCATACCTTTCATGAACATGAAATGGTATATTAACATTGGTCCGAGCCTAAAAACTTGTAAGTACCAGAAGGAGCAGTATGCCGATATGATCAGGTTGACGAGTTGAGTTCATTAAGCCATGTCCGTCTGTCCGTCTGTCTGTTTGAACGCAAACTAGTCCCTCAGTTTTTGAGATATCTCGATGAAATTTGGTATCGAGATGTTTTTTTGTATTATATTAGACATTTGTCGGAGCTGGTAGGATCGGGCCACTATAGCATATATCTCCCATACAACCGATCGTTCAGATAAAAGGTTTATGG
>JAPVRG010235543.1:0-10719 GCA_029783565.1 Rhagoletis cerasi
TTCTCGCCTACAGCGAAGAGGAAGGCTACATCAAGCAATCGCCTTATGACTCAGTCGAGGTGCCCAATATGACAGTGGACAAATATGTGTGGCGAGATATGAAGAATTATGAAAATGACATTGCAACGGTGAGTGCAAAAAAAATTATTTACTTAATAAGCAAACCTTTTGAACATATAATCAAAAAAAACAAAATCATTTCATGATCACATTCAAAAAACTAAAAACACGTATTATTTTTTAAAGCTCACATTATAAGCTTTCACTCCACTCAACCGAGATGGATTTTAATGAATTTTAATGCGTAAGAAACGATTGGTATCCATTTTTTGTGTTGCCTAGCTATTTTTGAAATATGCTCTCTTTTTTTGTTAACTTTCATAAAGAACTGAGTATCTCTCACAAAAAAATGTGCAGTGAATTAAGTTACAAATTTGTATTCGGATCTATATGTAGCAGCCAAAACTTGTCCTTGTAGTACTACCGAAAGCTTTCAAACCTATTTAGAAAAATGTGTAGAGCTTTCAAAGCTTTCACATTGCAGTGAAAAGCTTCCATAGCGCAGAGATGATACTTTAAAGTTTACAGCATATAAACAAAATTGTTTTTGAAAATTTACAAGAAATTTTAAGACTTCACATTGCATTTAGGAGCTTTCATTGTGAAGAGATGCTATTACAGAGATTATGGAATAATCAGCTAGAACATTTCGGAATTTTATACACTTTTTTTAAGGAACAGGAAATTTTTTGAGCTTTCATGTTACGGCAAAAAGTTTTCACGAAAGTTTTTTCGCTAACTCATTTTCTAAACTGCCTTAAACTGCAACACGCTTGCCTGAAATTTTCGTTGGTGGCCGAAAGCTTTCACAACACAAGTACACAAATATATTTCTTAAAATGCTTTGGAAAAAGAAGGGTACGGAAAATGAAAATGAAGATGGCTCAAAGCTATAACCGATTTGTCTGCTTACCAAATTTGAAGGAGGTTCGCTCTAAAATACATCAATAAAGGAAAATTAGTTAAAGCGGCTTATAAATTCGTGAGGATAGGCAAAAAGGTACTTCCTTTAAAAATTTCAAAGCTTTTCGAAAAAACAGCTGAAAAACTCAATACTCTCTATGGGATTAAAAAAAATGCTGTTCATGCGCAACTCTTTGTTTATGTTTGTTATAATAAATTAGAGTAGCTTTATTACATTAAAAATTAAAAATAATAAAACTTATTCTTGCTAACAAAAATTAAAACAAACAACAATGAAAGGAAAAAAATCACTAACAAAAAAAAACTGATTAACCCATCGCAATAAAAACATTTACTTTATAGCCACAACTACTGTCTTTGTTCGTTTGACTTAGTGTCGCTTTTGTTTAAATTGTTAAAAAAATTGTCTGATTAGTGGAAGAACTTTGAACGAGAGCGTGAGTACGCGAGACTTGACGAAGGATTTGAAGTGTTGAAGCTGATAAGATAAGATTTTAAGGTTCGAGAAGAAAATAAAGAAAAAAGGTAAAAAAACATACACATGTGTGTACATATGAATTTATGTACATGTTTAGGTGCAGGTGTCTCTCGAAACACACAAAAAATTTGGCGCAACTAAATAAATGTTAAAAATATTGTATGCTATAATAAAAATGATGCATGCTACACTGAGAAACGCGTGTAGTTAAGTCAAATAAATATTTTTCTCTCAACACATAGTTTGGCAATATTTACATTATTTAGTTGAGAGGAATTTATTTAGCTGCCTCTCAAAAGTTTTCGTTTTATCAGCTCGACTTCTCGCGTCCACACATCGTCAAGAAATAGCCAGCAAAACAAATCAACAACAATAGTTATTAATTGTGCCAATAATATTTACATTGTTGTAAGTAGTTTTGTATTCATATGCGTACTCACATTTGTGTATGTATGTACTTATGTACATACGTATGTACAAATATTTATTTAACAAGATCTGTGACACAAGTGAAAAGTTGCACCAGCTTTTCAATTTAGACGCTAAATGTAATATATTGCAGGTACATATGTATGTACATTAGAGCGGATCACAAAAAAAAAGTTTAGTGTGTGTCAGATTTATTTGAACACTCAGGTCGGGAAAAAAATTTTGGCTATGAAAATTTTTTCCACCAGACTGTAAGAAAACTAAATCGGTTTTTGCTATAACTTCTTTATTTGATGTCCGATTGCTAAATGAATAATATAACGTTGTGAAGGTATTAAAAAATCCTACATATAAAAAAGATTATCCCATCATGTAAAACTATAAAGTTATGATCTTTTTTTTATGAAAACGGCGCCCTGTAACCAATAGTAAGAAGCTTCAAAAATACACTTGCAAAGTTTATCAGATATGGGCATTTCCATGGTGGCGCACGTGACAGTCGTACGAATTCAACGTGAAAAAAATTTAGACTAATTTTAATTTCCTCTTCCTTAATTTGATTTTTGGATAGCTCTTTAGAAGCACCATATAAAGTGCAAAATAGGGATCTGTAGAGAAAAAAGATTCAAAGATACAAACAAACCAACATGGGTTCGTGACGTGACATAAAATAGAAGTGGTTTTCCGCTGCACCTATAAAAATTTAAAAATCTGCGAATAATGTATGAATTTTTGAATTCAAATTATTACAGTTTAATCTGTTAACCTTGTTTTATGCTAGCCTTCTTTTTGCCTTGAAAATACTTGTTAGATTTTTTTATACAAAATATAATAAGGTACGTAACGTGACGTTCGTAACGTGACATATCGTTTACTACCGAAGAAATTCCTTACACCATTTTGGGTTTAACTTCCTGTTAAAAGAAATATGCAACATAATTTTTTATTCAAAACATTTTAATGGATATACGTACGTATCCTTACAATTTATCATTATTTGTCACTAATTCCAACAGCTTCTTTTGATACTTTCGTGTTCTGTATCTTGCTTTTGCACGGTAATTATCTAATTTTTAGGGTCTTTTTATCTCTTCTCTATACCATTTTATTTTTTTCTTATTTTTTTAATATTTCATTTATTTAATTTTTAATATCTGATTGTTGGTTTTGTTCTATTGTCTCATATTCAGTGCAAGTTCTATCTGTTGTCTCATATTTAATGTAAGCTCTATTCTATTTTTCACCTATATTTGTTGTACTAAAAAAGAAGGCAATTCTTACTGTACTGATATCACCATTTTGATAATAAATGAAATGAAATGAATGATTCCATCTACAGAAGTCACAAACGATTATAATATGTAGTATGGTTTTAATTTGTAAGTGCATATACTAACCTGAGGTACGTAACGTGACAAACTTTGAGACACCAAAAAAATATTATTTAAAAAAAAATTAACTCACTTAAATCTTTTTTCAACTCTACGTTATAAACTAACTTTGCGTTCTTATTTTCAGCAACTTCCACCGGTCAATACAGAAGTAAGAATAAAAAATTACTTTTCGAAGGTACGAACGTGACATTAGAATATCAGTGAATATAAAGTAAAAAATTACCGTTAACTGAGCTTTGTTTACTCTTTTTGTATTTTTCTCAAATAAAGTGTGAGTGTGCAAGAGATTTGGTGGTATGAGTGAAATCGGAGCATCTCTTTTAAAAAAATTATTATTAAGGATAAAATTCTATAAAAATAGAGAAATAGTAAGATAGAGCTATGCTGAAATTTCCTGCAATTTTTATTACCGCTGTAACTTTGCAACACTGTAAACTCTTTCGAATAATGACGATTGGATATTTTCTCTTATAAAATATAAGATAAAAGCTTTATTTTACAAACATCTTATTTTTCGTTCGCGGTAGACCTTCCGGTGGGAATGCCCATATGGTAACTGTTCTATACATATATACAACTGCAGGCTTTCTTAATACCCTTACAATGGTGTATTCTGTATAAAAATCGGTCATCAAATAAAAAAGTTATAGAAAAGAACCAGTTTAGCCTTTTTTTACAAGACTTCGAAAAAAAAATTTTACACCCAAAGTTTATTCTCGATAAAAAAGTGTTCAAATAAAACTGACACACACTTAACTTTTTTTCTTTCATATATAGTGATACGGCTTAATGTACATACACATGTCTGTATGTGAGCAAAGGCGAATTGTCTGCTAAGTGAAAGAATCTCTTAAACCTTGCAGGAAAATTCACTAGTCCTCTACTGCTCATCTTTCAGAAAATACTAGAATTCATAATATCGAAAGGACCAGATCTCTGCTGGTATAAAACCTACTAGAGTAATGGATACAAATTTCGCCAATGTAGAGCCCGTACTCATAAAGATCATAAGAGAAATTTTCAAATTCTATCGCATTGAGTATTCGCTGTGAGGGATATCTAATCTATAGGTTTAAGTGTTTAGAGATCGGCAAATCATCAGTAATGCCATAAATCAGCCAGTTTCAGTAAAAAAAATAATTTTGCTTGAAAATCGGGGAGCAGTTTTGATATAATCGAAGAGTCTTCTTGAAAGTTCAATAAGTTTGACAAAAGTTTGCCTTTCTGATTGAGAATATTGATTTTCCTATATAACCTTGCTTTTTGGGAACGCATTATCCTTTCCTCAATTAAAGTTTTTAGACAAGTCTTTCTTTGTAATTTATGTGAAAGCTCTCCTCCCTGGATTATTCTGATGTTCAGTCATGGAAGTTAGATCAGATTTGTGAATACTAACAGAACAATAAAACTCAGTTCGATTCGGCATAAGTATACTTATGTATGTTGCACATTCGAGATCATTCCGATGTACCTTAGCTTCTAGTCATCTTTCTCTCTGTCTAAAGAACCGAGACCATCACATCAGATCACTCCTTTTGATGGCTTTTCGATTTTAGTATTGCCTTTTGGCCATAAATAAGCACCACCATTTTTTCTAGGGCCCCTCTTTACTTACCACATCTCTTAAATCTCCTCTCCCAGAATTCCAGGCCGCGAGCCAGGAGCGAGAAATCGCCAACATTACTTTTCTACTGGGGTATCATCTGCATGTGGCTCACAAGTGGTATACATTTTTTAAGTGAAAAGGTCAGCGTTATATAGAGCACAGCCTCGCGTTTCAATTTAAAAAAAAGTACCTCACAGTGCATTCAAATGCAATTTTTTCAGATTTATGATGTCGCATCAGTTGCGATCAGCAGCAGTAAAAAGTGCTGGGTTAAGGTTAAGTTTGAATGATGCACAGCCAACTACGCTCAGTCAGACACTCAAACAATGTTTTTGCTCAATTTAAAAATAACAAAATCCACATTTTTTGTGGCATCTTCTGAAAGTTCGCCTACACTTGGCAATTGCAAGATTGTCGTTGCTACTTCTGAATGCTTAAAATAGCACGCTTAGACTTTGCTCTTAAGTTCATGTCTGCACCGCTACCGGCACACATATATATGTAAAAATGTAAACACGTTTGGTGTACACAGCTTAAGTAGACTTAGAAAGTTTTTGTTTCTGTCGAAGAAATTATGATTTTTTAATAAGAAATTGAAAATAAATATTTACTTGTTTGCCATTTTTGCTTCTTACTTTCAGCGCTAAATAATAAAAATGTTTTTTTTTTTGTTTTGGTAAATTTTACAGTTTATTGTAATAGTTTCAATATAAATTTATGCTCTTATCTCAGAAGTCAGTGGACTTAGTCTGCAGCCTTATTTTGAATGCATATTCTTTTAAGCAGCAAGCATGCATATTTTAATTTTCATAAGTATATACATACATATGTATGTATGTCGTTATGTATATAAAAGTCATTCTAAATATAAGTGCATACATGCTAAGCCCATGTGTATGAATATGAATTCACACACTGATAAATATTTTATGCAACATGCCACTGCACCAAGCATACAATTTTGCAGAGATTGCCGGCAATTGGCGATAATTGGAGGCGACACTGATGCAAGCGTACTCAAGCATACATACATACATATGTATGTACATATGTACTATAAATATATGCAGATATCTACAAGCGAAGTAATCTTCGTATGCATATCTAAGTATGTAAATATTTTCATACACGTGTATGTATGTATAAACATTTGTAATTGATCATGCAAGCACTTGAAGCGCATGCGAGTTCATTGAATTCTCAATAGCCGCTTAATTGTTGTTTGTTTTAATTGGTCGATTTGTTTACAGAAGTTTTCGCATATTTTCGCACTACAAGCCCCCGTTTTTCTCAACATTAGAATTATTGAAGAATAACGCCGCACTATGGTTTATATTTGGAAAAAGGGCATTTTTCAAGGTGATTTTTTTTTTTTTTAATGTAATGAAGCAGTTTCGTTGCTGAATATCGAAATATGGAAACTTGAAAAATTTTCTGGATTAGTGCGTATACTTTTTTCGCAAGAATCGGTCAAATTCAATTGATTTGCATTTTGCTAAAACTAACTCAAACTACCTTCGCGTTCACTGCCTCTTTTACGGAAAATGGTTTGTTTATATAGATTTTTTTATAAATTATTATGAAGAGCGTTGTTTTTAAATTAATTAAAGAAGTTCGTATTTTATTAGGGCTATAATTAGCAAAATATAAGTTATATTTTAAGGTATCTAAAAATGTTCTTGATTTAAACTTTGGAGGAACAGAACTCTTTCGCCCACCGTGACGCACCATTTCTAACTTATTTTAAAATGAATCACGGAATACCTACTTTAAATTTATGTTTAACTTGGCCTGCACAAATCTGCACCTTGGTAATAACAAAAATAATTTCGTATCTACCTGCCAAAATTTTACCTATAGCACTAGTTTATACGAAAAATTAACCTTTGTAAAAAAGTATTTTCTAGGCTCACTTTGGGTCGCTGAATATGAAAACAAACCCCAATTTTTTTCAAAGAAGCGTTTTCGTGATTTTTTTGGAAAAACGTGTTTTGTGTTATTTGTCAATATCTTTTGAAAAGATCACCTAATCGACGCGGGCAACCTACCGCTCAAAATGTATTGATACGCCCTTTGCAAAAATATATAACTTGTGCGGATTTAAATAAAAATTATTACTGTTACTAGCGACCAAAATCGAAAAAAGTGGAATTTTTATTCATTTTTGAAAAGTACACATTTTTAGATGCTTATTTTTAATTACAAAAATTTTGTTAAAATTTTTTTTTTTTCAAATTTAGGTAAAAGATAAATCATTGCAGTAAATTTTGAGTCCAATATCATCCAAATCGGATAATAAATGTAGATGTAATGGGGCACTGAGTAAAAATTCTAACTTTATATTTTTCACAAAATCACACTTTTGGTCGGAAATTAAATTTTTTTTTTATTTAATTTTTTTTTTTTCTTACTCCTGGATGCGAATTCGAGAAGACTCTACCCAACGCAAACTAAAAAGTTCAAGGGGAAACGCTTATTTTTGACCAAAAATGTGTTTTTTTTGAAAAATATAAAGTTAGAATTTTTACTCAGTGCTCCATAACATCTACATTTCTTGTCCGATTTGGATCCTCTTAGACTCAGAATTTACTGCAATGATATATCTTTTACTCAAATTTGAAAAAAAAAAATTAAATTTTTGTAATTAAAAATAAGCATCTAAAAATGTGTAATTTTCAAAAATGATAGAAAATTACCCTTCTTTCGATTTTGGTCGCTAGTAACAGTAACAGAAAACATTTTTTTTCTTAGGTTAACGCAATTACGTCAAAATTTGTCGACTAGTGTAATAGAGAAAGCGGCATACCTTTAGGCACTATTCATGATGCGCAAAAAATTAGTTATTGTGAACATATAACTTTGCGATGTTTTGCGCTTTCTGAAAAAAAAAACGGCTTCTTTTGTAGACAATCTTAATATTGCCAATAGTGACTTATTTAGCGTTCGAAGGGAGGAAGCCAATAAATATAGAAAACTAAGGAGATTTTACAATTGTGTTGCTCCAAACGTTGCTGCTTTTAACTTCGGTTATCATCTTTTGTCTTTTTAAGGCGCGAAAATCAAAATTTTCTGGTTTAAAACTTAAATTCGTAATATTTGCCAACATTTTTCAAAAAATACCTACTGTATATATAGTCTTAACAACTAAGTAATATTTTTCTCCTTTCATACAAATATTAAGAAAAAACTGCATTCAAACTTTTTTAATAAAACCATAAATGAAAAAGTGTCCACCTTAGACCCCACGGTCGTCAAGGGTTAAGATTTTTTTGCAAAAGCATGGGAAACCAAATGCCAATCGTTAAAAAACTCATATTTTTTTAAATCAATAACTTGTTTAGCCATAATAATTTTTTTCCCCAAAGAATGGGTAAAATTGACCACAGTGCGCCGGCTCAAACGCATCAACAGTGACTCGCTAGAAGCTCCAAAAGCTTGTTTGGTAGACTCTTGTGCAATTTTTCTTGTCTATGGGCAACGATTTTGTCTCGAGAGAGGCTTGTAAAAAGCAATTTTCCCAGGTTTTTGCTAATAGGAATTAAAGTTTAAGTATATGAAAGAAGCATCATTGGAATCTATGCTACATAAGGCGTTCAATTTCATACAAAAACAATGTATTTTTTTTATTGCATCTGATATAATTACTTAGTATAAAAATTTGCATACTTTTGCATATGTACACACACGTATATTAAAAAATGATCATCATATTTTCTAGTTATAATATTTGCTATATAATTAGTTTTATAAAAGAATTGTGCCTGCAATTAAATGAATTAGTGCGGCAATTAAATCTGAAAACCCTTATTACACAAAAAAAATTCATTACTCTATTTTATAAGCAAATTACGCGTAAGCACTGATCTTAGCTTAAATAAGATTCTGAGTGACGCTCATTCACTAAGCTATGTACACTAAATTAAAATAAATTAATTAGTAATGAGCGCAGTCCGATCGCGGCAACGTTTCCGGTTGATCTTTGCTAGGCGGTCATGTTAACAATCAGCTAATTTTTTTTATCGAACAAAAACGATTTGACATAAGCCAAAGAGCAAAGACAACTGAGGACTAGTAAAACCTAATACCTCGTCGGCGACAGCTGTTCTCCATTTTACTTCAGATGGGCCTTAATTTGATTGCTATTGTCTTTTTAAAGTTGTCAAGGGTTTGCTTTATTAAAAAGCTTTTGAGTTGTATCAATTGTATCGACTGTAAGTTCAAGCGATTTCACAGTTAATAATGCAAGTATTTTATGTAGCAAAAATACTGAGTTGGACTGACTGTGCAGTGGTATTCCAAAGTACTATCCCAGCAGAAACAAAAGAATGGACGAATGACTTCAGCTAATGCAATATTTATTGGTAGTTCTGTCGCTTGACATTCATGATGACCCATTATACGCTTCCTGCCTGGAAGAGGATGATACTGTGAAATACTTTTTGTGCTTCTGCGCCGCTTTTGGCAGCGATGTGTTTGGAGGCGATATCCTGAGCTCTTCAACAGCTAACAATCTAAGATCTGTTTTCTGTCAGAAAAATAAGGCACTGCAGTTGCTCTTTTCACCTCGATCAATAAAGCTTACGGTCGCATCGTTCCAAACACAAACCCTGCAGCAAAATTTGGTGACAGTCTTGCAAACCGTCAGTTCCACACTACAAATTTCAGAACTGTCTCTGTTTTATTGTAAAACGTATGCCAAGCGGCGCAGTTGAAACTTGCAACTTGAAAGTAACTGTCACTCGTCGTATCATACGAAAGTAACTCCGCGAGCAGACCTCCGACTCTAACATTGTTGGTCGCGAGTTCGAATCGCGGTAGAGGCAGTAAGTTCTGAGTTGGCAGATATAATAAATTTAAATTGTTGCGTGCCGGTTAAGAATTGAAGTGAAAATTGTAGAGTTCAATAAAAGAAGATAAGAATAAAATAAGATGAAATTTAATCTATGAAAGGAAAAAAGAACTATCCAAAAAACGAATTATGAACATTTTCTTTCAAAAAAAACTTGCTACTCCAGAGCTGTATTTTAGAACGAGTTCAAAAGTTCTAAAGTGGGGGGAAATTGCCACTTCGTAGGACATCGCCACGTTAAAAAATGCAGTTGAAAGCATTGATTTGGTATAGTTAAAAATTCAGTTGCGTCGCTTTTCAAGCTAGCTCGGCGCGAGTTCCGAACCGGTTTGATTTGCTGGAGGGAAGGAAATAATTCTCATCTCTGAGGGATCTTCGTGAGTTACAGTAGCTACAAACGACGAACATATTGGCGCACATGCTCAGCTTTCGGTGCATGTTCGTCGTTTGTAGGGCAGTTCACGAACATGTTGGCAAAAAATCAAAAAATTTTGATTTTCAGCGAGCATGCTCGTCGTTTGTAGCGTGGTTGGCGAACATCGCGTTGGAAACAAAAACAACAACCTCATTTTGTGTTGATGCTTGCAGTGTGTACATCGGCGGATAAATGCATCCAAGCCATGTGCGTTAATTGAATTTTTGATAAATGAGGCTAAATTACTGTATGTATATGTGTGTAAATACATACAAGTAAAATATAAATAAATTTAAGTAACAGATACATAAAAAAACCTAAACCATAAGCATTTCAATTGCATCGACCGCGTCTTTGCTATCCATCTTTACGCTATCACGACAAAATCACTTATGAGCCGCTCACCGTTTGTAGCAAGGCGCATCAATTACAGGTGGTATCAATAGAAGCCATGCTTCTTCTTACTGTACCGGTTATGTCAAATTATCGCCCGTTTTGCTTTGTTTACATATCCGCGTATACATACACGTGCACTTAAATATATACCCTGGAAACAAATGCTAC
>JAPVRG010235556.1:0-11641 GCA_029783565.1 Rhagoletis cerasi
CGACGCTCTGTAACTAACAGTATGTACAATACCTTGATTCAAAGCGAACATTTCAGAGCTCACTTACATGTTGTGACTGTAGCTGAGTGCGCAGAGATGCTTGCCACTAGTTGTTAGCTTTCAGGAGGTTCCGGGTTCAAATACCATCAGAGGCAAACATAGTTATAAAATGATAAAATATTTTTTTTTTGTGTTTCCGAATTATGAAGAAGAATCAGTGAAGTGCAGAACGAAATCGTAATCAAACGAAAAGATCTCCAACAATTAATCTGTTTAAAGCAAACAAAAGATAGTTTGGCGCCAAATCATATGCGTTTTAGTTTGAAACAAAGTGGATATGGTTTGTTTTTTTTCTCAGTGTATAGAGACGAAGAATAAATAGAATTTATCCAGCACTTTCTATGCGAGTTCTCCGCACTACGGAAAACACTCCTTCGAGATTTTGGAAAGCTTTGATTTGACTCCACTAGAGGGTCTGCTAGGGTTCGCAAGAAAATCGAGACAGTTATAAGACACATAGGGTCAGGTCTGGGCAAATCAACTTCAGAGCATCAAAATGGGCCTGGGCGACCTCCAAGCGAACTATTTGACGAGAGCTGGCCATCTAACCTAATATTACCTAGTCAGGCGATTAATTCTGATCTCTAATGTCAGGAATAAACCGAATTATAGCAAACGGTAAGAAAAATCCACAATAATTGATCAGCAGAGAAGTTGTTGTTGTTAGGGACCGAAAATAATCGTTGAATATCATGCTTTTTATTTTTCGGTCAAAAAATAATCGTTATTTTATGATTTTTATTTTTTCGATTAAAAAATAATATTTATTCTTGATTTTTATTTTTTCCAACATTTTTAACCGTTATAGCGTATAATGCTTTTTTATGACCGCTTTAAATCTTTTATGATCGAAAAAATAAAAATCAAAAATAACGATTCTTTTTTAATCGAAATAATAAAAATTAAAAATAACGATTGTTTAGATCGAAAAAATAAAAATCATAATATAACGATGAAATTTGATCGAAAAAATAGAAACCAAATTTTAACGGTTAAATTATGATTTATATTATAAAGAGCATAACCATTACGGTCCCTGGTTGTTGTGTTTCATCATTACGAGGTAAGAATGCATAAATTAAGTGAGCTAGGCTGGGAAATTTTGTTGATTCCGTTTTTCGCTCAGAAAGCATAGAGTGATGCCATTATGGTCTTACTAGAACAATACCACATATTTGGTTCAATAGTAAAATTGATTTGTGTTATGAAAAAGAAATGTCCTTAAATTTCGTTTCAATGAAATGATTGGTTTTCCAACTAATACTAGAAAACACAAAGCACACTTGCATTTATTTCTGAAAAACGTTGTCGGCATATTTACATTAAATGTTGGAACGCTCTATAGTTTTTGTCTTTGTACTCCTCCTACACTGTGCTCTCGTCAGCGCGTATGTGGGTTGTGGCTTCTGACAACTTTGCCGTCAACGTGACCGCCAATCGAAGCTGTGGTAAACAGTTTTAAAATAGCTCAAATGAAAAATTAAGAACTGGTGAAAAATAAATAAATGCACGAGGAAAAGAAAAAATGTTAGAAAGCCATTGGAAAGAGAAAACAATTTACAATTGTTTAAATAAGTATTAAAAAATTCAAAAGTAATGGAACATAGTTTTTCGGCCACACAATAGAAATGCTTTCTTTCTAGTACAATATTTAGAAAGATTTTGATAACCCACAGCTAAGCACGCACTTACTACTCAGAGTTGGCGGAAAGCAATGCTTTCAATAGCGCTTGCTTGCCACACAAGTCATGGTAACAAGAAATAAGAAGTTTTCGCTCTCCATGTGTTGCCGCCGCTATGTATTCGTACTAGCTTTTCGTTAACCTCCCACAGAGCAGTGTGAATTGCTCAAGCCAAGCAGCTAACTATTGCTAGCGCGCGGTTTGACTTTTGTGCTCAATTTTTTTTTTTGTGTAACTTTTTGCCGACGACGACTAACCGCAGCGCCACAAAACACATGAAAGTACTCAAGTAACTGCTGCACATGCAGTTGAACTGTAGCAGCAACTGCCAAGCAACAGACAAAGGTTTTTGGCGTAATGTGAGTGTGTGTGTGTGTTGCATACACGTTGTGCCACCAACAGTTTAGAAAATTCTTAATTCATTTTAAAGCGGCGCTCAACAAATGTGGCTGGCGAAAAGGGACGCGAACGCCTTCTCTGCGGGATATGCTATGTGAGTGCGCTTGTACCCAATACTTATGTATGCACGATATGTATGTACATATGTATGTATACCCAGCAGTATTTTCCAGATGGAAAGCCGTACTTATTTTCTACTGAATATTCAGTGGAGATGTAGTTACAAAGCTGAATATTCTCTTCGTTTTGTATAGAGGTGGCGCTCAATATCTAAAAACTGACGAACGAGTTTTTGCATGAAAAAGGCCTGAACACGCAGCGAGCACTTCCATAGGAGAAAGCTGGCAAACGAGAAGCGAGCGTATCCACAGGATTGGCTTGAAAACTTCACAGCGCGATCAGCGAAAAGTTCAATAGGCCTGAAATCTTCACTATGCGTTCAACGAAAATTTCAGTGTCCCTAAAAGCTTCACTGCTTGTTCGGAAAATTTTTCAGGCATTGATTGCTGAGCTGAGTTGCATGGCATTTTTCATACTGAATATTGTACTGAAATACCTGCTGGGTACACTTTTATGTACTTGTCTGCGTGTGTATGTGTATAAAAGCTTTACGAATATTTCTATTCATTTATTATCCTTTGACTGCTTTTGCCTTACTCTACAGAGCGCTTTTAGTCGTCACTGTGTCTTATCAGTTGTCGTGCGGTTAGTTTGTATTTGTTATTTCTGAATTGTTTTTTCGTTTAGTTTTGAGTTCTGTAAATTTCGTTTGTTAGAAATTTGGGTCAACCAGCGCTTAAATTGACATTTTTCATTATCTTTTTGGTTAGCATTACAAAAAAGATTATTATGTTTCACAGAAAAATTTGAGTATTTTGTTTTTCCGATAAAGAGCTGTTGAATTTTGGGAAAATTTTATTGCAACATACAGATTTTATCAAGAAAATTTAAATTAAATATATGTATACTATTGTGAAATTCATCAGCAAAATTTGTTCTAGCATTCACTTTCCTAAAGTCCTTTGTACTCTTTTGAATTTTGGAGTCTAGAAATAAGAACCTTTGTTATTTTTTAATTTTTTATTTAGTTACATATTCTAGCAATCAGTGTTGCAGTGCTGGTTTAACTGATTAAAAGCTGTACGTTAATATACAGTTACTCTGTTCAGTCCCCCGAAGCGCATTTAGACGTCTCTTTTATTTTCGTTGATACAGGATTTTTCCGAGAACGGTAAGGCAGGCAGATGATGTGCACTACAGATAGTTTCTCGGAGTGTTGATGAAATACGAGCTGAGTTGTTTAAACCTCAGGTTGAAAACAGAGTGGAAACAAGACTGAAGATGAAAACGAAGCTGAAGAGAAATTTCTGCAATTTACAAAATTCTCAACATCTTCATATTCCTCTTTGCTCACACTATGATAACTATCGTACAAATGCATTTGTTTCTACTGCACTGTTTTTCGTCTTCAGCTTCGTCTTCATATTCATCTTCGGCTCCGCTTCCATTCTGTTTTAATCTTAGTCTTGTGAAAGCAGGGCACGTCGCTATCCTCAAAATCGCTACGGAAACTGGTGTTCGCAACGATATTAAATCGTACCACCAATAGACAGTATCCAGCCAGGATACCAGAAGAACTTTAAAACTTTTTATGTCGGTGTTTAAGCCTATTTCCACAGGGCGTTGCGGCAGGAAAAATGACCTCAATGAGGCCCTGCCTAGCCAATTCAGTAGCCATTCAGTTTCCTGCAATGCCGCTGTGCCCTGGAACTGAAGTAAGACTGATCTGAAAGTACCATTAGCGAGCGATCCTACAGTTGTTCTTGTTGTAGTTGTAGCGGCTTATTTAGTCCTGCCTAGAGCGGGTGGTTGTCGCTCAACTATTGCCTTTTCGCCGAGGTCGGACCAGAGGGCTGTTAGTTGAGTCAAATTTAGTGGGCATGTGAAGAGGTGGTTGGTATAGTGAGGGGAATCTCCACATGCTGGACACTCATCCTAGAATCCTGATTGCCATTGTAATATAAGAGTAGATATTTACCCTTATAATCTCGGCACTACACTGGTGCGTAGCCAGCCGCGTGCCTCCTTTCTAGCGGACACTCTGCATGAAATTAACAGCGAAAGTCGGGCAGCCTAAAAATATACAGAACACACTTCCTCATCCAACTTCGACCTATCTGTAAAAGTCTTGACCTGATCTTAATCCCAAAAGCTGTCATTCTGCCATCTACTATATGGTTAGGGGAATATGTTTCTTTAGCTACGAAGTTAAAGTTTCTATAGATTGTCGAGGGTTCATACGCTGGTTCAAAGGAGAAATCAGTGCTCCTTAGTCTGAGGGCGTCAATGGGTATGACGCTAAGGAAAGCGTTAAACCCTGGAGTAGGAGTGTTCCAGAAAGCCCCCGCTAATGTCATCAAAGGCGGCACATCGCTCTCTGGCAGATTTACTAATGTAGACTTTTCTATTAAACTCCACCAACTGATGACGCCATGCAACATAGTTGACTTGATTATGGTTTATTACAACCAATATTTAAAATTATTACTTCTGGAAAGAGAGCCCCCATATCTTCCCTGTGGCGCTTTTACAGAAGTAGTGAGCACCTGATGCTTTTTTCCCCGTCCCCAAAATTGGGTTGTCAGGATAGCGTCCTGTCTAGTTTCGCACCCAAATGGTTGAGCCTGTCAAAGAGCACAAGCGGAATGCCACTGATCGAAAGAAGCTGAGCAGTGAGCACTTTGCCCAACTTGTGAACAAGATGAGTTCAGTCTTTTCAGGATAAATAGCAAAGTCCGCTGCTGATCAAGTTAAACTTTCTCTGCATAAGATCAGATACAGTGTCGAGAAATTTTCTCCGCCAATGAGCGCCACGCCGTTAAAGTTGGCGATGACGCGGAAGCCGCCACTTTCATATTCCTCCTATATAACTAAGTTGTACTGGACTCTGAGTTTAGTCAGGGCTTTTACCTTCGTCTCGGCTAACACTTCATTGAGAGTCCCCTCTTTATCAAGGGCTTGAACGAGTTAATCGCCCGAAGAAGGCGGCTTTTCTCCAGTATTTTACCAGAAAAAACAGGACAGACCACTGACCAAATTTAATAATTCTCGATTTGATCAGTGGAGTTGTTGACTGCCACGTGCGACTTGAGAGAATTTTCTTTAATATTCCGTCTAGCACTCTTCGTAATTCGGAGCTTATCTATGTTGGTCTTTTTAAAGCTCTTTTTGTTCGAAATACTCCTATTATTCGAGCTCGAATTGAGTTCAATAGAATCTCTAAATTTAGTGAGATAGATTTTTCATTTTCAATAGATCGCTTATTGAATTCTCTGAATATTTTTTTATAAATAGTCTAGTTATACCATTTTTTGTTCTGTTTCTAAATGATTATTAATTTTTATTAACTTTTAAATATATCTACTTAGCCTATAAAAATTTTTTAAGTGCATTGGCATAATAAATAAATAACAATATTCAGGATTTGTTGGGAAATAAGCATCGGGGAGAAGTTTAAGCGTTTCATCTCCGCCCAGTTGCCAAGCTCATCTCATTCACAGATTAGTTACGTTGGCAAACATAACGAGCTTGTTTTACTAGCCATTCAGTGGCCCACAACCAATTGAGGAATATTTCACAAATTGAAGGCTAAACGCCATCGATGCGCTTCATATAGGCAATACTTATGTAGCCCACAACTGTAGAAGTTTTAGGTAGCTATCTCTTTAAGAGCATGATCTGTGAACAACTTTGCTATGGAAATGTTGAGTAATATTACACTTATTTCGCAGATTTTTCAAACTTAGCTGCGGCCCCCCTTTTGTTTAAGTCTAATCTCAGAAGATGTCGAAGAAACTGTTGCACGTTGCTTTATATAAAAACAGGACGGGGTTGCGCAGGTGGGTCGGAATTTTTCGGAACTTTCCGGATTCTTCGTAACTTATTCTCTCAAAAAGCTTGCGATTTAGCGGACCTTTTTCAGATTCTTTAGGTTTAATTTTCCGGAATATTTCGGAATTCTTTTGGAACGTTTCAGTATTTTTCGTATTTACATTTGGAAATTTTAATGGATTCGGTGAGTTTTTTTAGAACTTTCCAAGATCCTCGTGTTTTATTTTTAGGAAAATTTCGGAATTTTTTTAGTATTTAATGGGACTTTTTTAGATTTTTTTGTAACTTTTCGGGATTCTTCGTTTTCAACTTTAAAAAATTTTTTTTATTGTTTTTTCGGAATTATTTCGGAACTTTTCTGGGTTTGTAATATTTTAGCTTATGGGATTTCTCGCGAAATTTTGACAATTTCTCGCCACTTTTCGGATTCTTTGTATTTTATATTTTGAGATTTTTAGAGAGATCTTCAGATTTTTCTTCAAGGCTTTTCAAGATTCAATGGCTTCGGGGTATTTTGGAAACATTCGAGATTTTTCGAAAACTTTCTTGATTCTTCCGAAACTTTCGGAATTATTTTTTAGAATTTTGCAGGATTTTTTTAGGATACTTTTCGAGGTTTTCGAGTCGAAAAGTAAATTCCTAACTTTGCCTTTTATCAAAATATAAATCAAAAATCGAAGCTTAACCTCTATTTTGTGCTCAAAATAATAAAAGCCAGAAGATATTTTTTTTTTGCTTTTTATTATGAAAGCAATGCTCGATACGGTCGGTCTCTGGCTGAAATTTTCGGTTACATGAATTTTCGTAAGTACATTTTTTTCAAAAGCTTAAGCTGGATTTCCACTTGGCATTAAATGGCAAAAATTTTAATGACAAAGTTGGGCATTAAAAAATAATCTTGTCATTACGTTAAAAAAATAGTTATTAAGTTAATTTCCACATGGCACCAATTTTTCGTAATTTCAATGCCTAGTGGAAATTCGGCATTAGAGTTTTCAACTGCCATATTACGCCTGCCATATTGATTTTTTCGCGTATATATTTTGGAAGAAGATCATTTTCGATGAAAGTATTTTATTAAATAATTCAACATAATTGGGGTATTCACAAGGGTGTCTGTCGTAAGTGTCATATCTATTGTCTTATGTGGTTCGCAAGGTATCATAATAATTTTATTAAAAATTTTCTCACTATTAAAGAATATTCTGTTGTGGTTTACAATCCTCTAATTATATATTTAACCGTAAATGACTTAAATACAACACTTACAACACCTTGTAAGTAACCTAAATATGTTCAACACATATATCTTTTAGCCATTTTAAGCGAAATTCATAAACGCAGTTATTAGATTTATATAGTCACTTACTGCATTCCATTCATAAAATCCCTTTTAAAATCAGATGGAGAATACATTCAGCGCAAAAATATTTTCAACATTTTCCAGTTTTTATTAAAAGACAAACTTTTAGGTGGCTGTCGATGCCACAATTGCACTGAACCAAAAATAAATACAGACAACAAAAGTTTCCCGAAGAGCAGAAATTAAAAGCTACCCATAAAGGTCAGCAGCAACAGCTACAGCTAAATAAATTGAAAGCATCAAAAGAGAAAAACAAAAATTTTGTACATTGCAATATATATATACATGTATGAGTAAAATACAGGATGTTATTGATGGCAGTTTATGGCGTGATGTTATAGGTAAGAGCAGCTGTACGCTAAGGACCGATATTTGAGAAACAATTATTGCACTCCTATTTAGCTACTTCTATTTCGATAAAAGAGAAAAAAGAAAAAAGAAAAAAAGAATGACGGAAGCTACCTTCGTTATTGAATTTGCATAACCATATGTACGTGCAGGGCACAACTTTCCAATTTTCTAACCATTGTATTGAGCAATAACATTATTTGCATGGCTAACAAGGTTTTCCAATAGCAATTACAAACATAGGTACTGCAAAATGCTGCTACAAATATTTAAATACGCGCATATGCACACACACAATCGTAGTTACGTATACACGTAAATACATGCACACCGCTATCCCAACATCAGTACACAAGACCGTTGCCTGTTTTCGCTTGCACCTTTGTATAAACCCAATCTACAGACTATGGTTATTGGCAAGCGGCAGGCGTTGGACGGAATGGAAACCATACAAAGTCATCCGACGTCCAACAAATTGGATTAGACATTTAACTTGACTTGTATGTGCTCTTCTGCCGGTTTTTAATGGGCATGGACATACAGGCAGGTGGTAACTAAAACTCATATACGACTACTCGTATTGTACAATCGTCTGTGTTTATGTAGCTAAATATGTGTGTTTAGGCGCAAGGAAAATGGGCGGGCGTAATGTTCTTGGGTATGACATAATGTTAAAAGTGTATCAAATGTAGCAGATGCATGCAGACCTTATACTTATGTATGTATGTACATATTTATGTTTATCAAGAAAGTATCGGTTTTCAATAGTACATTCATTGCAAGGGTGTCTTCACTACACGCCACCCAGGGCGTATGAGTAACATTTACATACTAGCTACATAAGATTACTATGTAGTAAGGGTTGATTGTAATTATGCAGTTAGTGTGCGCGGTGTGTGTGCCAGGTGGCATATTTTATTACCTTAGGTATGGTCTATTACAGCAAATGGTCGTCTGCAGTATTGAAGTAAAGTGTCAATCATTATTGGTGTTTAAGTAAATTACATTTTGAAGAGAGGAGAATTGAAAGTGGGGAAGAGAAAATGTTGAAGAGCAAAAATATATGTGGATTGGATAACTTTTTCCCTCTACTTTGTAAATATTACGTTGAAGTTGTGAAAAAGGGGCAATTATTTATAGTTTGGAATTTAGTTTCAGATAGTCACATATCAGCTTGGAACGAAGTTTCGCGTTATTACTGGAATAATTATATTTATTATTGACATAAATATTACGTTTTCATAATTGGAATGCAATTGAAACCTTACCTAAGCTGATATTTATAAACAGAAGGAAATGTCAAAGATAGCACTCCCAACTCCAAATTGTCATTTTAAATTGTCCTTTATTGTTGATAAGGAACGCTAGCTTTTAAGGAGCGTGGATCTAGAAGACTTTAAGTTTTCTAAGTATTGCTAGGAAAGGTCTATAGACATTGCATATAAGCTTAGATAGAAAATGGCACAACGCCGAATTCGATCTGCCTCTAAAAAAATTTGACAAACAACGACGTAAATTCGTACCAAAGTACATGTTTCTATCTTGACGGAAGAATCAATCAACACAGCAAACAGCTAAAGGTGGATATATTGAGTGCATGCACCTAAGCCGCCCAAGGCATAAATGGAGAATGTGCCTCTGATCGGCAGGGTGATATCCTCGGAAAAACTACAGTTGCCGTGAGAAACTTCCTCGCCAAACACTCACGTACAAAGTGGGATTTTCGAACACAGAATTCATTTTCACCCACGCCTAGACGGAATAGAAATATACGGCATTCGAAGACTTTTTGTTGGGACGATAAGAGCGTACTCATTAGCGTTACTCCCATCACAAAAACATCCTCGTACGAGGCGTTTTCAATGTCAGTTCCCTTGTCTTAAGTTAGCTAACTACCGGAAAATTCAGCTACCATCATGAAACGTCCGAAAACGGACTGAATCTGATGGACTTCACTAGAGCCTGAAACAAGGTAGTCTGCAGAACTAGGTTCGAGCAGAAAAATATCCATAAACCTACATGGCACAAAACAGAGAGTTGAAGAGGGAAGTGAGATATATTTTCCGTAGTAAAACGACAGAGGACAAAATACGTGAGTACAAAGAGCTTCAAGTGCTAGCCAACCGGAAAAATGAGCAGAAAGACGATCAAGATTTTTTCCAGAAAGTTAGGCGACTTACGAAACGTGTAAAAACCGTACTAAATTAATGTAATTGCAACCACGGCGACATAGTCGATGTTCAAAGCATACTAAAATTGTGTAAGGAACACTTTTCATTCTATTAAATGGTAGCAGCACTGAAAGCAGTGGAGAAAATTAAGCCGAAAAGGACGGCGTCAATTATGAAATATGTAATCGATGCATGAATATCAATTTTGCGGCTGTAAAACAACAAAGCCAACTAAACTAATTAAGTACGGCGGCGAGGCATTGATAAGGTGCATCCATCAACTCTTACGCAGAGTATAAGAAGCATTTGTCTAACGACTGTAATTTCATTTTCATTTATTTCAATATATGCTCTTCCCAAGCCGTATGCGTCAATCTTGAACGTCGCATATAAAGAGAATAGAAAAATTAATCAAGGCGTTAACCTGCTGAACCACTTGCTATTCTAAATGAAATTGAAGAAGCGTGACCCCGGTTGTGTGAGTCAATTAGACTGCAGCCCCAGACCTCGACACAAAAACTTGCCAATTGATTCCTCCGCATTCCCATCGAAGCAGCTTGTGCGGAGTGAACTCGTTGGTATTTGCCATTGTTGGAGCGTTGGTGAAAAAGAGTGGCGCCTCGTGGTATTGCGGAAAAAATTCTTAGGATTACTGCTATAGTCTATTCATCTAGTATACTAAATATGAGCACTAAAGAGTGGTTATTTAGAGTTGTTTGCCTCGTTTATTGGCAAATCAGATGCATTTACCAGGACAACTTATCAGCTGTATTGTTTCTTCTAAGTATATTTCTATGTTCGGAAACTTAGCAAATTGTGAAATTGAGATGGCTATCGGCAGGTAATTTCTGTACAATTGCCGATTTTGCCACTTTGGATTCTTCTTCTTTCAACGAAGCTGGGCTATCGTCGAAGATATAAATATATGGTAAAGGAGTGGATAAAACTCCGCCTGAAAGACGCAGCAGTCGTTTCGTTTACGAAAAGACTGACTGATTAGTATGTTCTCCGAATAGAGATCGGCCATTACCAAATAGGTATCTTTGCTTTGTTTTGCTCTGCATCAACCTCGATGTCATTAAGCCAGCCGCTTTTATTTCAGGCAGTATCGTGGTTGGTTTCCGACTGTGGCTTCGCTAAGTCTTTGAGTATGCTAACGACTTTGCAGTATTCGAAATTGAAAAATTCCCGCAAACAACTAAGGAGGTGGAAAAAGGGATCAAAATAACGGTATGGGAGTAAACTACCTAAAGGAGAACTTGTTCTATTTACTAAAAGGTACGAAATTACACCACTAAAGGCAGCAAATCTAACAAGTATTGAATTTAAGGTCAACGAGACAGCGAAATATTTGGGACTAGTACTGGATAAGAAATAAAACTCGACACAAAACACTGAATACAAACATTTGCGCATACATATAAAGGCGCAATCATGCAAGTAATTCGGAAAGGGCCGCAGATGACGAATGAGCTTGCAGAGAAAGGCTCTTCTCTCTCAATCACGCGGCCTTGGAAGAGGTTGAGCAGGACGCTCCTTAGAAGCCATTATGCGCAATGCGCACCTCTTCCTTGAAACACCTTTCGAACAAAAGAACGATCATTCAAATCGGTTGAGAAATAAAGGAGCAGGGAGAAATACATTTGTATGGGATTTCGTTAGCGTATTAATATTTAGATTATGTCGTACCTCAAGAAGTTTGATTGGGATCATTAGTGTGTCGGTAT
>JAPVRG010235561.1:0-13372 GCA_029783565.1 Rhagoletis cerasi
TAGGCGCACCAGCCAACCCGAACCATATTCACTCCTTGCTGCTCACCACGCTCCTCCAGAGTTTTTTGCATTTTGGTGGGTGGCTTACCAGCGCATGGAGTTGGCTCCTGTTGTGGATCGCGTACGTGCGCGACTCATAAAAATTCGCTGGCGCTGGCGCTGGCTCAGCAAGCCTTCGCCTCCGACAAATGCATACTTGAGATTTGTAGCTTAGTTACTAGTCTGTGCTCCATTTTTTGTTTCTTCTCGAACTTTTTTGCCAAGTTTAGTCTGTACACAGTTAGTCTCGTTGTCCCTTTGCCATTATGCGGCGGCGTGTTGCTTAAGCAGTTATGATGCACACTTATTGCTGTGACACTTACTGACCCTTGTGTCGCCAAAATTGCCGCTGTCGTTCGGCATGTGACGCCAAGCGTGTAGTATTGTAACATGTTTAGTGGCTGTACCGGAAGATTTGTTCATATTTTATCCAACATGCATGGGTTAAGCAGCATAAATATTGTTTGGACGCTAAAGAATGTGTGTAATAAATTTTAAACTTTTAGTAGAAAAAAGACCTATCAAGGCAAATGGGCTCCTCTAGCTTGGGTTAAGTAAGAAGAACGTGTATGGAAAATCCATACTTCCACTTTGTGTGGATGCCAGGTGAAGGCACCTTCCACTAACCGGGGTTCCTTTACTAAGAAAAAAGAAAGAATAATCACTACTCACAGCCCCAAATGAAATAAAGTAGTTCCATGCATTCCACCTCCCCTGCGTCGCCAGACTGGTGAGGAAGCGCGACCCCAGACCAGAAATTTAACAAAGAAAGTGGCAAATTGACTCCTGGAAAAGCGCCCTGATATGACGCCGGTAGGAACTCTAACTGACGGCAGCTGTAGCTGAGTGGTAAGAGGTGTACTACTACTACTTCGTAGGACCTAGGATTGATACCCAATCCGAGCAACATCTGAATTAGAAAAACTTTTTTCTGCCAAGATAAAGCTTCCCATAAAACCCATTTGCCGTTCAGGGGCGGCGTAAAATCATAGGTCCCTCCATTTGTTCTATAACATCAGGTTGCACAGCACTAATTGGAGAAGAAGCTCGACCAAACACTCAACAAAAGCTTATTAAGGGCTCTTACTGCCAATCTGTTGTATTGCAGAAGGTCTTTCGCCTTTCCTCCTATATTACCGCGGCCATATTAATATCTGGCAATCATCTCGTTTGACCCAAAAGTCATTTGCAACGGCTACAATAAAAACGTTGGTTGTATAGTTTTGCCTGCCCCCATTATTGGCATCACGAAGCCATACCTAGCCATCTCAACAGCTGCCTTGTTTCCTCCTTTATCGCAATGTCCGGGAACCAAGCAAAGAACGTTGACGTTGAGATAGCCCAGTGCTGCTACTAAGGCACAACACCTCTCAATGATCTCCATTCCTCACTAAGCTATTGACAAAAATAGTGTATCTTCCGGCTGGGACTTTACTGACCAACTGCCTTCACTACATCATCATCTCAGCTTGGAAGCGCTGTAACCATTTGGCAGACGAAAATACTGGCAGATCAGTCGGTCCTGCGAATTGATGCCGGCATAGGTTCCTCTCTCCATCTTTAAACCACCAGTGGCAGCTGGATATACCGTCATAAGGTATTCCTATTCCTATGGACCATTCTTCTCTGCTCGGAAACCATATACGCATCCTTTTGTTTAAGTCCCAAAGCAGAGTAATGTACTCAGTGCAGGCTTCTAAGCCAGTTTTGAAACCATCAAGCCGGCCTCTCCTTATTTCAACCGGTATCATCGCGTATCAGAAGTTGGTTGGTTTCCACATGTTCACAATCATCTAAGGCCTCCTTTCGAACGTGCAAAAATAAAATTGGCTACAAAGTTAATTCGCTAGGTTCTAAAGGGCATTTAGTTTGATGATTTTTCATAAACACCGAGCCAGATCAACTAATAAGAAGCTAATAGCAACAAAACAATTGGGCAGATTGGTACAACGATCTCGAAGGCAGGATTAACATGTTCTACGACGGCTGCCACTGTGCAGCAAGGAGGCGCGTTTCTATTGTCACGCCGTCTGTGACAAATCCTCAGCCTGACCGCTGACCGGATTTTGCGAAAGAGGTAATGTACAAAGGCTCCCGCGTCAAAGGAATCAATACTCCAGGAATCCTGTAGGTCAAGTAAAATTGCTGAACCAGTAAGTGGAGCCGCCCTCCTTTTCATAGAGAATATGAATCACACTCCTCTTGATTCCTTTATTTACAGAGATCTCGCACTGTCAACGGTAGGTGGAAGAGAAAGACGTTTGCTGGTTTTCATCGTATAAATGGTCTGGTATTGACGGCAAAATACCTATCAACCTACAGAGAACACTCAACCTCATTATACCAATACTAAAACCAATTTAAAGCGACAATCCGCCTGAATTTTATACCCTAGAAGTGGACACAACTAAAATTTATGTTGTTTGCCTAGACGGAAAAGGCTTAATACGTCAAACCTCGAGACTTCAGTTCAATAAGGATATCGCCCTTCTTGCTGAAGTTTTTGGACAGTATATTAGGTGCTTATATTAGGAAAATAGTTGGAACTAGGATTTTGACTTCTCAACTCGCATTCAACAAAATACATATGGATGGTGCCCTGCAATAACTACACAACTCAAAACTAAAAAAATCCTTACCACTCTTAAGTGGTTCATGTCTGTAATCCTTATCTAATACCATGTCTAATCCTTACTACTTATTTTAGTAATCCTTCCTCTTCACTGTGGTAAGGATTAGGCATGGATTAGACAAGAATTAGAGACCTGATGACCTTAACAATTGTAAGCTTTTTTTTTTAGGTTTAAGTTGTATCGTTATTGCAGAGGACCATCGATGTATATATGGACACGAAAAAAGCTCTTCCCAGCCAGGTTTTCAGGAACGAACTAACTTTTTACCAAAAGAAATACTCATTAATTGCCTTCCTGAATATTCAATGTATCTTCAACAAAATTCGTCCAGAAGCAGGAACTTGGCATTTACAATATCCTGATCACGATTACTTCTTACAGAACGGATTAAAAACGCAGAGCTGGGAGGCGCATGTGTAAACAAAATCCGTAGTAGGAGGGATGCCCAAAGAGGGAGTGTTATCGCTATGGAACATCAACCATTGTTGTCCTACTCGCTAAGATAGAAATCAGCAGAGGTAGGTTAAGTTAAGTTGATGTGACCAACTCACTTACACCTTACAGGTGCATTGTGATACCACTGTGAAACACGTGAACTTCAGTGACTATTCTGTACAGAACCATTTTGAAGCTCTTATGAAGCGTAGGATCGGTTTTATACCTACACCGGATAGTTCGTGAGAGAGCCGAAAAAGTGCCTACCTAGAAAGCCCGCTCTGCAGAAGAAGTGCTCTACTGTTCCTTCTTCTTCCTCATATTTGAGCTTCAGCAAAATTCATGGGAGAGTATTCCTAATCTCGAAGCGTGCGCACCAAATAGCCGATGAGCAGATAAAGAAGCCATGACCATCGAGAGGCTGAGCAGTTCTTCGGTTTTCCTCCTATCAATTTTCGGCCATAGTAGCCTAGTTATTGTACAAGTACCCTCGTCTAACCATGGCCTCTTGAGTGACGTTATTTCTAATATTCAATTTGCAGGTTGTCATGGGTATCCCAATCTTACCTCTTCTTTCACACAGTGGAAGATTGGTACCTTTCCTGGCTAGCTCATCGGCTCTGCAATTTGTTTTAATATCTCTGTGTCCCAGGACCCATATGAGGCTGACCGTGAAGACGGTGCTAATATCATTTAGAGCTGCAAGGCATTACTGTGCAACCTTTGATCTTAACATTACCGCGTTCATTGATTCGATGGGCGCCTGGCAATCCGAGCAGACATTAATCGTAGTCTTCGATACGACATGTTTATTAAGGTATACAGCCACCTCTTATATAGATAGAACTTCTGCTTGATACACGCTGCAATGGTGCGGAATTCGGGGGGATAGTTCCAGTCCCAATTTTTTAGAAAAAACTCCGTGTAAAAATTGTTTTCCCCCTTCTCCAGGGTCTTGGTTTTTGCCACTCTCTACTTGACGGGATGTTCGTCTTAAAGAGCCTGTCGAAGGTGGGTTTAGGGGCGGAGTAGTCGATTTCTTGGTTATAACTAGCCATAGTGTGAAGTATAGAAGCGTGTCCGTACCGCCGATCTTTCCATAGCGCCATATTTTTTAGCCTGAGCGCCGAAGCGGCGGCAACGTGTTTTCCTACCAGATTTATTGCGGGTAAATTAACTAGCTCTTTGTATGGGGTGGTCCTTAAAGCACCCGAAATGCATAAAAACGCCGTTCTTTGGACCTTACTCAAAAGGTTTAGGTAACTTGTCTTTTGAGTTGCTGGCCTCCATACAAGTATTCCATACAGTAGTATAGGTCTGACTACAGAAGTGTAGAGCCAATTTGTAATAGGAGGTGTTAATCCCCATCTGATTCCGACCGCTTGTTTGCATGTGAATAACGCAACGTTGGCCTCCTTAACTCTTCCCTCTATATTTGGTTTCCACGTAAGCTTCATATCTAATATGAGTCCTAAATATTTGACATTCTACCTCAAAGGAATCTCCACACCTTAGAAAATTAGCAGAGGTAAGGTGATTACATATGCTAATGACGTTGCCACATTATTCATGAGCAAGCGTCTACGAACCCTACCTTATTTTCGTTGGGGACTATTGAACAAGTTCTCGCGCCTTTGCAGCGATGGGAGCATGGGAATCAATCTCACACAGTCGGAACTATGTACGTAGTTCATTTTATTAGGAAACATCGCGATCCATTCCTTGAGAAAATCACCTTAAATAATGTAATTCTGGAGAGGACTAAGCTGACGGGGTATCTAGGCTTGAACCTAGATTAGAAACTAATAGGGGATCCTAACCTTTGAGAAAAGGTACGTACAGCTTCAACTGTCATTACTGCTGTAGTCGAACGATCGGCGAAAATTGGGATGTGTTGCGTAGATCTACATGCTGGCAGTCAGTAATAGTCTCGTGGTATGCTCTCAAAGGGAAGGTGAATTTCAAAGACATGAGCAAAGTCCAACGAATTTCCTTGCTGCTGATAACGCAGACTAAAAATATGGCTGGTGTAACTCACTTGTCAAATTGCCGGAATATTTTGGCCACTTACGAATTGTTACGGCACCAAGAATTTTCTTAACCTAAGGAGACAGGAAATCTACATAACCACTTTGGCTCTCACCGGACATAGTCTGATAGGACCACAGTTGGACAAGACGCCTATCGAATGACTAATGTAAAAGCTACCTGAATGAAGATGAAGAGGAGTCCACCCAACTCATACTTTGTCACTGCGCGCCACTAGTCTAAAGGAGAATAAAAGTCCTGGGTAGTGGTTTCCTCTTACGATATTGCATAGGATCCTGAGTTAATTTCAACCGGGACTGCCGCCTAATTTAACTAAAGCCACTTCTGTCTGGCGATGAGATCTACGCTGGTGAGTAACATTTAAATAAGTTGCGGAAATCCTTAAAAATATTGAGCAATATTTAAGCTCACATAATTATAATAATAAAAGAAAACCAAATGCATAATAATACATACATATTTTTTCTTGTAAACCATAAATCGTGCAACAAAAAACTCATATCAGTTTGAGTAGACTCAACCAGTTTTTGTCATAATATTCAAATATGTTTTTCCTATTAAACAGATAATCGTCATTTTGAGGACGCTGTTAAATGCCATGTTAATTTGCCAAACGTAATCGATTTATTAGACACGCTGATCATAGCCGCTCAAACGAATTTTTATGGCAAACGTAAAAACGAAAACTACTAAAAGTTTTTAGTGGCAAAATTTCTTAAGGCCGCTTCGGAGCAACAGCTTCGCAGCAAACGCCTGGCGAGGCTGGCTATGTCGCTCAGACCATAGCGCAATGTAGGGGCATGTAAATATGTACGAAATTGAAGTCGACAAATCATCATCTTGATTTAGTGCAGTGGCCGAAGCTGTGGCCCATTGCAAAGAAGCTACAGGCAAGCGCTCAATATTTGTGGAAGCAAACGAAATGGCAGCATTTGCCATGGAATTTATCAAAATGCAACGATCGTAATTTTAGTTTTACTTTGCATTCCTGCGCAAATCAAGAGAAGCAAGCGAGTGCATCATTTTTATGGCATTTGTCGCATTGCATTGGCGATTGATTATTTTGCAATAAAGAAAAAAAACCACTTGAAAAAGCACACAACTTTTGTCTGCATAAGGAAAGCGCTGAAGTTTATATTCCGCAACTCTTTTTTAATGCAATTGCAGAGCTTGTTTAATTTTGATTGAATTTTGATGCATGCAAAGCATTTAAAATTCAGTTTGTGGATTTTTTTCTGCAGAAGAGTTTCAGCTACAAGACAGGCTAGGCTGGTCCCAGCGGATCAGCCGAATTGGTAGGCAAATGAAGCCAACGAGATAAATAAAAAATCTGCGGAGTGCTTAAGCAAGTTTGGTACCAGCGCATGCAAATATGCGCCCCCCTGTGCGACAACAACAACTAGAACGAAAACTACAACAAATCAAATTGCATTGGCCACTACATAAAGCTATGGAGCAGCAAGCAGCAGCGACTTTTAGCAATCAGTAAACCGCTTCAAATCAACTACATACAACTTGCAGTTGAAGTGCGCAATGGAGCCTCAACTTCAGCTCAGCTGTTGCTTAAAGTTGGAATTCGTAACGCTACGCTTTCAACTGCCATTCAAGCTACCAACTCAACGCCATTGCCTGGCTTTTCTTCGACTATGTACCTACGTTGGATTCGTCTGCCTGGCTGATGTCGTCCGTTGATTGAAAGATCGATCGCGCTGATCGCAAATGAATCTCATGTGGCTACATTCAAATAAAAATCACAATAAAAATCGCTTTGAAGAAAAAAAATGCATAGTCTGTAGCTTTTGTATGCAAATAAAACTTAAAAAAAAAACAGTACTATCATCGGTTTGTTGTTGGTTGCATCCCAGACGCCTTTTTTGCTTCCTGACTATGCAAATCCACAAAACTGACTGCTCCAGTCCACGTTGCGATCGCTAGCCGATGAAATGCGATGCTTGCCTGTGCGAGATACCAATCGATGATTGCACTCGGGTTTGCCGTTGTTGTTGGTGCTGCTGCCTGGTTGGCCAAGCAACAAAAGCCGTGAATTTGCCAAAACGAACCACAAAGTCATACAGATTTGGTTCTTGTTGTTGCTGTTGTTATTGTAATTGTTAGTTGGCATGACTTTTCCCTTTGGCCAAAATTGAATGCAAATTATGATGGGAAAATCTAAATTACCCGCAACGCTAATGAATCGTTGACATTATCGATGTAAGCGAGTTAGCGACCGTTTGACTGGCTGATTTGGTTGGTTTGCTATGCAGATAGATGTTCGTGAAGGGATTAAATTCCTTAGGGTTAGCATACTCTTGGGGGAGCTTTTTTGTTTGGCATTTGACTGACTTGGGAGAGTTGAATATTCATTTTATTGCTGATCAATTGTTTATGTAATGACACGAATACTCTCGTTAACATGAACAAGTCATTGGTATGCGATAAAATTAAAATTCTAAATTTGCATTTCTTATTTTCCTTTAAAATTAATTTTTTTGTAGACGGTAAATATATTTCGAGCCCTAATCGCCATTGCAGAAAAGCTCATAGAGCATCTAGATGCATTTCTGCACCAAAAGCAAAATTTAAAAAAAAATTCCGTTTACGTTTATTTGGCGGTAAGGGCTTTGGCGGCAAAATAACGCACATGGCATGGTCAGTACCAATGTAAAATATTACGCTATCGACGCAAAAATATTTATATTTCTGGTTATCTATTAGTATAATGGCTGCGTCCATGGGGTGTTAATAACCCGGATATGGGTCCTTCAACTAGCCACCACACCTACATATATTTCTTCTTCTTGTTTGGCGCTGTAGTTACCTAAGCGATTTGGCCGAGTCCAGACATTTATTTTCTGCGCCAACTGACGCCAATTGAAAATGCGAAGTGGTAACGCCGGCGCAACTGCCCAGAAGGCAGATTCCGAAGAGCGGAAGCCATGAAGCTACTAATCGTATCATATCATCTAGTCAGCGTTAGGAATTTGGCACTCTAAATCAGTTTATAATTCTGTTAAAGTCTGAGATGTCTTCGATAACTAAAAACGCACATACCTCGGGTTTTGAGGGAAAAGGGTCAATATTTTATTTTCTAATAAAAAGTCGATCAAACATAGCCAAATGTTCCTGATGATGACTTCAGACTGAAGTCGAAATATCGACAAATAAAAACGAATGCAAAATCAAAAATTGTATTTTATTTTCCTGTGGCCTTGAGCTCGGAAAATATACAATATTGTTCTAATAAAAAGTAAATTTTGGAATTTCGTAAAAGTGTAATAATTATTAAAAACGAACTGTGCATATAACATTAACTTGTTTTAGACATGATACAAATATATGAAGGTAGTTTCAGTCCAAATATTTTTGATTAAAATCATGATTATTGACATCTATCATTTTTCTGATCATAGATACGGCGCTGCCACATTTTTAAAGAAGAATACACGAAATCACTTTTCTGTAGACGTAATTTTCCTTATTTTCTTTTGCCTCTGTATTTTGTTGTTTTTAGATTGTGCCTAACTCTGAAAAATATGCTTCCCGAAAAAAATTGTTAACCTTTTCTTTCTTCCAAATTTACATTGCAGTTACAAATTAAATTTTGTTCTGTTGCAATAGTATCCCATTGTAATTAACAAAAACTGAATTTAGTTTCTCCAATGCTGTTAAAAACTCAGAATTTCGTTAACTAAGTCCACCCTCAGATAATAAATTTACGAGATTTAACTATGATCTCGTTGCTCTGATATTTATGTCCAAATTGTGTTAACCCCAATTTATAAACGATATATCCAGCAAAATTTTATAATCCGTCGAACTCAACATCCTTCAAAATATCCTTACTTATATAGTTATATATACCATTTATATAGGAACCAATAAACTGAGTGTTGAGTGTTTTCTTACTTTCTGGTAGGAACTGCCCTCTTGCTCAATCGAGCACCCTGTAATTCTCTGGCCTAGAAATGTACCGAGCATAGTAAAGGAGTTTTTGGCAACCTTACTTCGGACAGTTTGCAGGCCGCTAGCCACTGATTTCCCACAGATGGAAACGACGGAAAGTTAAAGAATTTCACGCCGCTATTTTTACAAACTTCCTCGCTTTTTCACAGTCCGGAAAAAGGCTGCTCGTTTTAAATATGTTATTTTTTGTGTTTGAATTTTTTTTTTAGAACAAAAATGAATAATATGGTATGAAGATTTTCACTCAGACGTCATAATCAGCATTTATGTCAGATGGCTAATATGGCTGACGAGTGAAACTACCTTCATATTTTTGTAACATGGTTTTAGATGGCCAAAATTTCAAACTTTTTATTCAGAATTTAAAAAAAAGTTATCTTTTATAGCCCATTAAATTGTATAATAATAAAACTCAGGTTTTACTTAGCTAAGAAATATCGGTGATTTTTGATAATTTTGTTTACTGACGGTGTTGTGCATTTTCTTGCATATAGAAAATTTCCATATAGAAGAAAATGCTAAACATTAACATTTAATGGGCTATAAAACTGCATACTTAGAATTTTTCTAAAAAGTTTGCACTTTTGGTGAAAATTTTTTGAATTTTTCTAATTTTTGTACAAAGTTCAAAACTTTGATCTATATGGTTCTTGTTAGAGTACGGATCATATTTAAGAAAATATGGTACGTTAATCCCCAGGCGCCGAACACCGCACTATGATTCCTGAGCGGAAAAAATTCAAAAAAACAATAAAACTTAAAAACAATTTTTTTCATATTCTTCCTAATTAGCTAATTGCATCCGTCATTTCCAGCAGCTTTGTTCTTTTTCAACCGCGTAATTGCTATTCGTACCTTGTCATAGTCAGGCGGTGGAACATCGACTCCATCATAATCGACTGGGGGCTCGGGTTCGTCTTCTCCACTACTTTCAGTGCTGTTGCTATTCAATAGAGTGGAAAAGTGTTCCCTCCATAATTTAAGTACGTTCTGGACATCTGTCACTAGGTCGCCATGGTTGTTCTTACATGAGTTCGTCCTGGTCTTTAAACCTTCCGTAAATCGCCTAACTCTCTGATAAAATTTTCAAGCGTTTTTCCTGACCTACTTATCCTGAACACTTATAATTGATACTGTTTTTCGGACTATTAGTTAAAATTTAGTTTCAGGGCGGAAGAGGAAACAATGTGTGAGCGTGCATGAGCTGTCGGTAATTAAGGAAAAATCAAAATCAATGGATGGATATTTCTGGACAACTTTTGAATTTATAGCCTTTCTATAGTTTTTTTCACTATTCATTGGAAAGTTAGGTTATGGGCCCATAATTTCACAAAATGAAACCGTTTTATATTTCTAAACTTGTCTTCTTAGTGGGGGCCTGCATTATGATTGCAATATTTTACCGAAATTTGAATTTGTATTTCTTCTAATTTGGTCCGAGAGATGATGAATCAGTCAGAATTTGTTACTTTATATATATTGACATATGTGTGCATAGATTGCTTGCCATGGTCTTGGTTATCACCAGTCTCAAAGTTGAAGCAAGCAATAAGGCTTTTCTATTCCCAATTGCTACAGTTTAACATACTTTTTTTTACTGTTTTCCCAACAAATATTTTACGCAAACTAATCGTTGATAGATGTAAATACATACATACATATGTACATACTTTTTCAAATCATATGCAAATCTAATTAGTAAATTTTTTCGAGCGTGAAATTGAAAACATGAATTTATTTTATTATTTTTCATTGTATTTTGTGGGCGCAAATACAAAAAAGACATACATACATACATATGTATGTAATTGCGTTCAAATATAAACAATGAACTTTTAAGCGCAGAATAACCAACTTAATCTAGCATTTGTGATAACAACAAAAACAAACCGTAGCTTTGTGCAACAATGCTGCAAAAGTTACGTCTAATACAATTGCACACGCGGCCGATTGTTGGCAACCCAATTATAATGATGAACATCCCTGCTGAAAAAAGTTATCAATTGATAAAAATATCCAACTTGTAGTTACCGTTTTTTCGGGATTTCCGGAAAATAGCCAGCTTGTAGTTAGCTATGACAAACTAACTAAAAGTGAGTTGTAAAGTCATGCAGGAGTAATGCAGGCGTAATAGGGAGTTTCTTTTCTTTAAACAAGTTTCTATTTAAATATCCTCATACAAAAATTACTTTGAATACACCATTTTCTGCACTTCATAGTTGCTTTTTCGATTTCAGAACAAATAAAAGGAAGATCAAAATTTATATTAGCATTTCGATGTTGTGTCTGATGGAATCGGAATACAGGACCACCTGCAGCAGAATATGTAAACAAATAAGAAAGTATGTTATGTTAAATAAAGCAAATAAATAAACGTGTACTAATTTTAAAACATCTTTTTTTCTTATTGATATTTTATGTCCAAATGTAGTTACAAGTGAGTTCACATCTAATGCAGAAGTAACCACACTTTATTATTAATTTGCGGCCATCGCCATACAAATATAGTTAGCTTTCCTCAAAGTAAATATACGTATAATAGTGACATTTAGTTCCTTTTCCTTCCTAATCAACTGCAAGTTAACTTATAGTTAGACACATTTCCTGTAGGGACGTATGTATATTCATGAATTTGCATGCCTGCAAGTTTAGTAAGCGCCAAAATCTATTTAATCACAACATTTCCGCTGCGCTAACAGTAATCGAGTTAAATTCACTTTGACTGTGGTACTTACCTAGGGTTCATGGAATTATGCCAGCAAATATCTGGGTTTGAAGGGGATATACAAAAATGCTACATATATGTTTGCAAAGAAAAGATAAGCTCGTAGGAGGAGTTCTTTAGTGGCATTGAGAGCTACATACATACATGTATCGATACTACAATACTAAGGCAGGTCCTATGCAAGGTTTCCATGACCCAGGAACTCATCAAAAAAGATGACGCTGAACGTACTCAACGTTGCGAGGAATCACAAATGGCAGTGATCTACAGTTTTACGCCGCCTCCGAATGACAATTGGTTCTAATGAGAAGCTCTTTTCATGGCCGAAATACACTCAGAGGTTTGCCATTACCTGCCGAGGAGCGAACGTTATTAAAAAAAACTTAGTTACTGGGACCAGGATTCGAGCGCTGGACCTACCGTGTGGTAGTGCGCACCTCTTAAATTTTTCTAAATTTTCAAGATTTTTTTTATAGTAAAATGTTGTTCGAAAATTAAAACTTTTTTTCCTTTATTTATGCTTCAAAAGCCATTTCTCAAAAAAATTAAGGGCGCCAGGGCCACACTGTCGAAGTGAAACTTATGTCACATATCTAGTTTGTGTCATAATCAGTACCTGTAGTTCTTTGGTTTCAAATTGTGAATAAAAAGACAGGCTATTTAATATAATGTTATATGATTAAGGTGATATTTTAATCCATAACATCGCATATCATACCTAATAATAAATATAATCGATAAAAATATCGATTAATATATCGATGAAACATCGATAAATATATCGATAACAATACCGATTACTATATATAGAAAACAATATCGAAAAATGTATCGATAAATATAAAGACTGCAAAATAGATAGCTTTTTCGTTTCTCTCCCATGTCTCCTTCCGTCCGATTGCCCCACCACGCGCGCCATCCCCTCCCTTTTCCTGTCACTTTTTCGTTTCATTCGATATTGGAATTACAGCCCAACGAGCGCAAAGAAGTTTCACTTCAAAAATAATACATTTCCTGTGAGAAAATAGCGTAATTTACTTCTAATTTTGTTTAATGCTAGCGTGCGTGTAGCAGGAAAAAAATTTTGCTCAATAATATGCGAAAACTGATTACATCTTCTTCTTCTTCTTTATTGGCGCTGTAACCGCCTAAGCGATTTTGGCCGAGTCCAAAACAGCACGCCAGTCATTTCTCTTCTGTGCCAACTGACGCCAATTGGAAATGCCAAGTGAAGCCAAGTCCTTCTCCACCTGGTCTTTCCAACGCAGAGGAGGCCTTCCTCTTCCTCTATTACCAGCATCGCGACCCGCGTTGAATACTTTCAGAGCAGGAGCATTTCTGTCCATTCGAACGACATGACCTAGCCAGCGGAGCCGCTGTATCTTAATTCGCTGCACTATGTCTACATCGTTGTAAAGCTCATACAGCTCATCGTTAAATCGTCTGCGGTACTCGCCATTGCCAACGCGCAAAGGCCCGTAAATCTTTCGCAGAATCTTTCTCTCGAAAACTCCAAGAGCCGCTTCAT
>JAPVRG010235576.1:0-10069 GCA_029783565.1 Rhagoletis cerasi
ATAGTACGCTTGCAGTTTGTTTATGTTTTTGGGTGCATTTACAAGTTTTGATATAAAAATGTCTGCTGAAATTATAAAATTCGTGCAATTAATCGAAAATCGAGCGTGCCTGTATAATAATAATTTACTTTGTGCAATATTTTTTAATTTCGAGCTTTTTATTCAGGTTTCTTAAATCAGTTTAACACATTATTTTGCTGTTATTTAATTTTGTTTATTTTTATAAAAACATAGTTCACTCTTTACCAAAACCCTTGTAAATCCAAGTTTCAAACTTTGTGTAATATTTAAAAGAAAATATTGACAACTCGTACTTTGACGATAGATAGTCGCATTGTGTGCGGACCTGTCAGCGTATCGTCATCGTCGCTGCATGAAAAATTAATGTCGCGCCGATGACGATACGATGACGAGACGAGCCGTGTGCGGAGTGCCTTATTCACGCATAAATATTGATGGGCACAATATGCAGCTTTGGCTTAGCTTAGTGAAAAGTTTATCAAGTATGTTTTCTTAGTAACTTAAGGGTAGAAGCTTATAAAAAATTTGTATACCTGGGGTTGTATGTACAAATATATATGAGTATATATGTATGTGTATATGAGGTTGAATGGCCCTGAAGTTGATGGGTGGTAAATATGTTAGCAGATTTTAAGCTTTAAGCACCTGAAGGACACTTCTCTGCCAATATATTTATGTAGTCGCGTGACGAAAATAGAATTCAGTTGGGACTAGGAATCATAATCGATAATAAATATGCCTTGTTTGAAGAAGAACATTTCTAAAAACAGCGCTAGCAGAAAAACTGCAGAGAAAAGCATTTTAAAGCTAATTTAATAAACCAATTTTTTAATTTAATACTCGTGTATTGGCCTGTTTAAAATTCCATCACTCTTTGAAGCCCAATATATCCATTATTGGGACCTTCGAGCCCGTTTTATTTGATTTCGTTTGAGTTTCATTAACGGCCTTATTATGTATCACGAACGATAGGCAACACGAACGATTCATCTGCAGACGACAACGTCTCTGATTGCGATTTCATTTCTCTATCCGTCGTCTTCGTCTTGCTTTTGATCGATTGCGTTACAACCGTCTCGGTTACGTATAAACCGGCCAGAATGATGCCGCCGGACTAATGTTTGAAGCATTCTTCTGCAGACGAATCGTTCGCATTGCCGATCGTTCGTGATACATAATAAGGCTATAAATATAAACTCCCTTTATCCTTTAATATATCTTATTCCTAAATATATATGTATATATGCTTCATTATTTCTAAACTTTTTCCACTGCCTTCACCATCCTCTCGTTAATAACCAATTTCCCATACTATTTCGAGAAATTTAGTATTCTCCAAAAGCCAAGTTTTCAAGTCTTTTTGGCCTTTAAGACATTTGCTTCACAATGTCTTCTGACAATGCATCCTGTTGGACAAACTTTTCGCATACATCTCGCTCGCTTATACATATGGTAGCTGCATAAGAGCAAGCATACTGAAGTGCTTCTATGCACTTGAAAAGTGAAAACTTTTTCCATATCCTTTGCCAAGTTCATTCATGTGGCACTTTTTGCTGAACTTCTAACCAAAATATTTTGCCAGAAATATTTATACACTTCCCCTCTCCAACTTATGACGCTGAGTTTCCCTTTTTTTACCCAAACTCTCCACGCCAAATTCATTCATCCAGTAGATCTTCGCTTTCTCATAAAGAAATTCCATTGTTGGCAAAAATTCCTCTTAGCTATTTTTGTGGTACAGCAGCATACTATGAACTGGTGTTCGTATAATTTTTGCATATGGGAGAGTATGAAACCGATTCATTACAATCAAAAACCTTGAAAACTTGCCTGTTATGTTGTAAAAGAGCAAAGTGGTAAATTATACATATTTGTGTTAAAAGAGGTGAATTTTCGTTGTGAGTGACAAGTGGGTGGTGGCAAAAGGGATGTTTGAAAGATAATACGTCGATGGAGGGGTTCGCTTGAGAATAACTACTCATGTATGTGTAGCATGTGCAAGCGTGTACATATATACATTGGTGGAGATTCTATGTAACTAAATAAAACTAAATATATAGAGAAACTAAGTATATATGTATAGGTGTGAGACACTCGGAAGTGTCTAACCCTGGAGGCCTATACCACGTTGCTAGACAAATGTAGACGGTTTAAAATCTATGCAAAATACAGTGCGGAGAAAAAACGTATGAAAAGAACTTGAATACCATAAATTTAACCTGACATGGTGCAAACGGCCCTTAGAGGCTCGACTACGCAAGATTTAAAAATTTCCATAGTCAGGGACCGAGGCCTAAGGCAATATACGCTTGGGGATCTATCGACCAAAGTCAGCATTTACTTTCGTTGGTCGGATTCTTCCTCTCCTCCCCTCTCCTCTCCTCTCTCCACTCCTCTCCCCTGCAATCCACCCCACGCCTATCCCCTCGCTGACACCCCTGTAAAACATTACAATTTTCCGGAAGTAGCTACAGTAGAAGCACTAAGGATATTTATTTATAGACTCAGTAGCTGTGTGCCCTTTGACTTGAGAACACAAACTTATTTCAAATTAATTTCACTTCATTTGTTGACTTTTAAAACTAACTTTGAGTTATTCATTCAAAGAGCGCTGCTCTGCCTTCGCCTACAAATATGCAACACACATCCGGTTGCAGTGGCGTTACCATTGGCAACAGGACTTCGTGCAACTTCCGTTGTCGTTAACTGCCATAAATCAAGAGCAGAAATACAAATGCATATGTGCTTTGCTCTCGGTTTGCGATCATGCAAAAACAAGTGCATAAGCATAAGGACGTACATATGTATGCATGTGTTTGTATTTTTAAGTGCCAAAGACAAAAATAGAAAAAACGTATCCATGTGCGCTTAAATTAGGCGGAAACTGTTAAATGTAATCATTTAATTTTATGGTTTATTTAATTATGTATATTAAGCGATGATGTGTGATGCCTGCCAGCTTGCATGCTCACAATGATGTAAAATCCTTACGCAGCGACTGGTAAAGAAGTTGAGTTGCGCAAAAAAAAAACAAGCGTTCGAATGTTGGTTTTTAATTCAAATAAAAATTTTGTTGAAAAGTAAACACTTCCGCACACATCCACACTCGTACTCGCAACCACACAAATGCAGTAATTTGCTTGTGTAATTGGCCGAGCGCCAGCCACAAGCGTTGCGGCTAATGGGCGTAGCCGCAGCATTTAGAGTTTTCGAAACTACTATGTACTCGTACATCGGCATCATTAAAATGTATGACATGAGCAGCGTTGCCGTTTTGATACAATTGTATCATTTTTGATACTTTTTTTTCTAAATTTTGTGATTTGATACTTAGATACTTTTTTGTTCACAAATGTCCCATTTTGATACTTTTCACTGATAAAAAAAAACTTTGTAGAAGACTAAAAAAATGCAACATATTTTCATAGAAGTTTCAAAATTTTTTCTTAGAAGTGTTAGAATATATTTGAGTAAACAGTTTTATAGACCATTAAATTTTAGTTTGTGCAAGTTTTAAGTGTCTTAAATTTACCGTTGATTTTTTAGATTTTTTTGCTGAAGGCGTTGCGGGTTTCTTCCATATAAAAATAAATTGTGGTTATTCGTTATATGGAAGCAAATCCGACGTATCAACCATTAAAATTTAACGCGAATTCTTAACCGATTGAAACTTTAATGGGCTACAAAGCTGCACATCTAAAATGTTTCTAAAAGTTCTAAATAAAAAGTTTTAATTTTTGGGGAAGTTAATAAAATTTGTTGAATTTTTATAATTTTTGTACAAAGTTTGATGTACGAATTTATATACATAGGGCTTGTTATATAATTTGCTAAACTTTTATAAAAAAGATATTAAACGTTAGATTAAAAAAAGAAGTATAGCTTAAACTGGTCAAAATGAATCGATTCTATTATTTTTGCCTCCAGTTATAGTTTGTTATAACTATGAATTTAATTATAAAATTTATTAATTATTTGTTTTTCAAATAAAAATTTAGAATATCACGGTTATGTTTGCTTTTGATACTTTTTGATACTTTTTCTGATTGGCAACTGCTACTTTTTTTTCCAAGCTCGCGGCAACACTGGACATGAGAAACATATGCTGATATGCTGTGTTGAAGTTTTTAATTTGCGCTTTGTGTTATTTTTATCCTTTTTTTATTTTTCCAAGGCTTCAAATTAATTATCCGCATTCAAATGCAGGTTCACGTGTTGCGGCAAAAACTTGCAAATTTATACATATATTATTATGCTAATTATGGTCGCAAGGAGTAAATTTCTTTCGTTTATCAATGTTTGTGAGCATTGCATTTGTTGGGTTTGGCTACCAAATGTCCATTTTCACAACGTTCATGTTTGCGGTTATCGAGGGGGATTTTAAGCGTTTAACACATTCAAGCGATGGCGTCTCATTCCCAAAGGACTCATCCTTAATAGCCAGCAAAGTAATAACCGGGGCTATCACTGAATCCATCGTAGTTAGATTTTCGTGAAATCTACGAAAGTTCTATCAGTGAATTCTAATAAGTAGTTACATATCACTCTTTTATATGTTTAAGAAAAACTACTTGGGACCATCAAAATTTGCCTCGAGTGAGTTTGAGGCTAAAACTAACTTTTCTAGACTCCCATCCTCGCATGCTTACATAGAGAGAGAGAGAGATCCATGCTGATTTTCAAGAGTGACTGTTCTTAGGAAGAGTTAGAGTTCGAAATTTTTCGAAGAGAGAGATACTCAGTAAACATGTGACGAAACATTAGAAATTGCACAGGGGTACTTTAACGAATTATTTCACATGCCGTTTGAAAATTGCACACATGAAATAAAAAGCAGACTCTTTAAACCTGAATTTTGCATACTTGTAGGCGCGTCCATTTCTAACTAGTAACTAGGCGAATACAAAAGAGCTACTTGTTTAGTCAAGTAGTTGCCCATTATCGATTTTATAATAGAAACAATAATTTGTATCAAGTCAAAGATTTCTAGATACTTTTAGCAGAATACCCGACAATTTCGGCTTTTTTAAGACTTAAAAAAAAGTAAAGTTAAGGTCCGAGACCACTATTGAACCGAGGAATCTCGAAAACCCCAAAAAAGTGTCTAGTAAATAGGAAAAATCATGAAAAAATATATCGAAATGTCTTTAAAAATTCCGAAAATCCACACAAAAGTAGAGGAAATGCAGGTGTGTAAGAACTGCGGCCTCAGAGGGTACTGGTGGTCAAGATGCAGGGAATGTCCCCACGACACTGGATTATGCTCAAGGAGCTAGACCTAAAGAAGCTTGAGCTTGACGTCAGAAGTGACAGCAAACTACCGCTCAGCGATCACTATTCCCGCATGTGACAAACCTTAATAGAGAAACCAAGCGAAGAGCCTTCAAGTTCAGTTGGTCCCATAAGAGCCTTTTACTTTCATATGTTTACTTTCTTTCTTTACGAAAAAGTGGCAGAAAAATTGCAGACTATTTTTTTTTTATTCTAGTTATAAAATTCCTTACTAAATTATTCATTGTAGTACAAAACCACAATTATGGTTATTGATTTCAATCCAGCAGAATTTTTTTTATTACCCATTTCACTGTCGGACTCTCCGCACAGTAAGAAATTTTCGATTATTTTTTTCAAAAATCGCTAGAAGAGTTAATTTTTTACCGAAATGAATAATTATATTCAACAACTTATTGAGCTTGAAGCCGTTTTTAATGAAAATTTTTTTTGTGTAAAAAACAACAATTTACATTTTGGTAGGAATTTTAGCTGCTATTTCGGAGATCACCACCAAATGGCCTCAAGCTTAATAAATTGTTGAATATAATTGTTATAAGGCCATAAATAACTAAAAGAAATGAATAATTTTTTTTTGGTAAAATACTGGTAACGAATTTTAGGAAAGATTTTCTAGGCCCGAGTTAAAAAGAGTTTTGATTTTAACAGCATATGGTAACAAATTAACAAAAAAAAAGAAACCATCAAACTAAAAGTAATATTTTTCTTGGTGACAAATTTCGTATTTGATTTTTTTTTTGCTGATAAAAATCAAAAATTTCCTACTGTGCACCGGGGCGTATGAGTATTATTTATTCAAGTAACATGAATGTGTTACGCATACTGCCTTGACATGTGGGAAAGGCGGATTTTTGGTGCACGCTCTCGCTTTGAACTATTAAGCCGCTAAATAATTAAAAAAAAAAAATAAAAAAAAATCCTGATACATATATGTATGTACACGCAGCGTTGGCAACTATTTATTTTCATATTTTTTTTAATTTCTCCAATTGCTCGTTAAAATTCTTAATATACTCTAAAGACTTTGTGCATTAGCGCTGTGGGAGGGCAAAATAATGTTAGTGGTCGCACATCATCATCATCATCATCCTCGTCGTCATTGTCAGGAACAGCAATATTAAGCGGCAAGCAGAGAAGCGGTACATGAGTGTATACGTACCTAGACGTCAACGCTCTATGCGTCATCATTATCAAGAATTATTTTTATTTTCCACGCCTGCTTTTATGCTTGCAGCAATAATTTTGCTTAATTCGGTTTGACTGCTACAGCGGCAATGCGAGTGACAGAAGCAGCCAAACAAAAACAACAGAAAGCCACAAACAAGGCATACTAAGCCTCAACGATACCACGAAACAACAATGAACTCACCAAACCGAACTGCCAAGCAAGCGAGGAAGCTAGCGGTGTCTGCAACATACAACCCACCAATCAACCCGCAAACCAAAAAAGCATTTTGGTGCGAGCTGAGTTAACGAAGTATTCCTGCCACTCGCTTTGCCACTGTGCAACAGTACTTATTTACGTACATTCACATTTTCTTAATGTGCGTTTGTATGTAAAATCGCCCTATTGTTGCTATTCTCGAATAGCTTCGTATTTTTGGCAACATTTTGTTGAAACATAAAATTTGCTGTCACAACCGCTGTGCAACAAAAACAAGAAGCAACAGCTTAAGTGGTTGTAACAAAATTAAATTAGGCGCACAATTCAAACAAACGCACAGTGGCGTTGAAGGCACGAACAAATGAGAATTAGAAAAAGAAGTAAAAGGAAAGTATACAAGCGATATATGAAAGCAGGCTGGCCTGGCCGGCTGCGCTGTTGAATAGAAGCAAAAATTATAATTTGCTATGCTTATGTCCGCAAAAAACCGTCCAGCATAAAACTGTCTGACGAACATTTCTTTTTTGCTGTACAAAAAATTTGACTTCTCTTTCCTCCTTTCCCCTCTGTCCGCTGTTAACTTCAGGTTGTAAATGTCCAGCGGAATGTCTACTTTGATTTTTTTATGCTGTCACTTGTTTGTTGTTATTATCTCTGTACAATATGAATGTAATTTTTTGGTAATTTTAATTTCATTTATATGCAGTGTAGGTGTAATTTTATATTGTCGCTGCCGTAAAATATGCGCAATTTTTTGCTCAGCTATTTTTCTCGTTCACTTCTTAGAAGAGTAGAGAAAACGGGGGAGTAGCCATTGTCAGTTAATCTAAGGAGGAAAATAGCGGCACAATAAATTTCTGAATACAAACAATTTTTTTATAGCACGCGAAGCGAGCAGTATTTTGAGAAGGAAATTATTTTGCTGAAAATCATGTATCTTGATTTCAAGTCTCGTTTTGCGTGGCCTGTTACCAACAAATTGTTGCATACTTTTGGGCACACTATATATACAGGGTGGCGCCGAATGAGCTATATGGTTTAAATGGTTTATAACTTTTATTTATGCGATTATTATAATTTTTCTTTTAAATACAGTATATTATTGGGGAATTTTTTGCAATTAGCTTTGAAAAATGATATCCTGTAAGTTATGCCCATTTTCTGCTTCGCACATACGTGCTCTTTTTAGCATATTTTCCATAACTTTTCGCATAATTTCGGGTGTAATGGCCATGATTCCATTTCGAAATGATTCAGAAATAATTCCCAAAGTCTTCTTCACAAATTTATGAAAAAAAATGAAAAAATTATAATTAAAAAAGTTATAAAGAATTCAAACCATATAGCTCATTCGGCGCCACCCTGTAAAAGGGAACAGTTAAGCGCAGGTAGACTTTAAATAGATTGTAGATTTTGAAACCAAAAAGACATAGCGAAAACATTGTCCAAGCACTCTTTCGAACACTCCCACATTGTAAATCACGATTTCCTCCAAGATTAAAAAAGTTGATTTTTAGTATTCTGAGAAAGAAACTTCGAAAATTTTTGTTTTAACGAAAAATTGTTGAATATAACAAAAAAAAAAAAATTTTCGAAATTTTTAAAATTTTCCCGGAATTTTTTTTCCGGATTAGGCTTGGATCCTGCTCCCAAAAAATGTGTTCCTTCTTTCTGTCACTTGAAATAAAAGCAGGCAATTAAAAAACTCTAGAAAAGTGTAGCACAAAATTTGCTATTACATATTTTGATGATCTTTTTATTTTTCGGAAAAGTTGTAAGATGAAAGTTTTGTTTTTCTTTAGAGCTGAATACTAATTTTTATTACGGATTTTTTTGGAACTTTTCAACATTTTTTGGGAACTCTAGATATTTTTTGTGACTTTATTAAAAAGAAAAATCAGGGACCGAAAATAATCGTTAAATATCATAATTTTTATTTTTCGGTCAAAAAATAGTCGTTATTGTTTGATTTTCATTTCTTCGATAAAAAAATAATCTTTTTTTTACTTTTGTTTTTTCGATCATTTTCAACCGTTATGAAGGAGACTGCTTTTTTATGACCGATTTAAATCTTTTATGGTCGAAAAAATAAAAATCAAAAATAACGATTATTTTTTGATCGAAAAAATAAAATCATAAAATAACAATTACATTTTAGTCGGAAAAATAGAAATCAAATTTTAACGGTTAAGTTATGACTTTTGTTATAAAGACCATAACCGTTACGGTCCCTGATAAAAACAAAAAATTTTGGGATCTTATGTTTTTCCTTATAAAGCGGCTACCTGAATTCTGTTTTTAAAGTTATGTTTTACTTTACTTTAATTTCAATATCATAACGTTAACAAACAAATAAGATATGAGGCTGCTGCTCGATTAAAATTTTGTTCCACCTATGTTCCACCTGTGTTTCTTGCCGCTACTGTTCATGAAATAAACAGCCCTATTCTAACGAAGTCACAAAACTCCGCGCATCACTATTTTGGTTTCTCTGCGTCTTAAAATATGCCGGAACAACTTTTTTGTGAATGTCCTAAGCACTTAAAATTCCAATTTAAAAATTGATTTTTATCAAGTAAAGGCCGCTCTATCTCGTTCACTTAAAATTAAATTTTTGTGGCATATTTTCAGGCCCAGTAGAAATTACAATAGTGATGCGCTGAGTTTTGTGATTTCATTAGAATAGGGCTCAAAACCTTAGAAAGTGCACTGTATAATAAAAGTATGACTTCTTCGCACAAACCAAGCCTTTTAACATCTTTTTGGTGAGTTGCTAAGAAAACCCTCAAAGTTATTTCTTTTTCTTCGCTCGCAAGTCACAATTTTGAGATATTACAATCATGTTTCTCTTGCCATTTGTCGTATGCAAAAACAACAAAACTAACCTTACTTCCCCCTACCTTAGCAGTTCCTTTCTTTGTAGCTTGTCGCTTATCTTCTAAGCTTTCATCCTACTTCTGACAGTAAAATACAAAAATACCAAAGCCCCTACCCATTTAACAAATACTGGCTGCCATCTTAAGCACGTGCATGTCTCTCCTTCACTGTTTTCCTCTTTTAAAAATTGCCTTGCATACTTTTAGGCATGTGGGCGCATTTTTCTCTTATCGGCCCAACCAAATATCCGCTTGTTTTTACCGCTCAAATTCGAAATGCTGATTTAATTTTTTTCCCTCAAAAAAATCTAATAAAAATTGTTTCACTGCGTGCGCACACGTCTAGGTTTTGCGTCTCAATGTAGGCAATATTTGGCATGTCATAACATACATTTGTATATATGTATGTATTCAACAACTTTTACCTATTACCAGATATACAGTACATACTCTTCACATACGAGAATATTTCTCGGTGTTTGTTTGCGCTTTAGCT
>JAPVRG010235578.1:3364-14615 GCA_029783565.1 Rhagoletis cerasi
TATATCTTCATTCATCTATGTATTTTCTATTGAGTTTGCTAGAAAAACACCCCCTGAAACACATTTTTTTCCAGCTTTTAGTGCTTCTTCCGGCAATCGACTGAGTTTTAATAGCGCGTCGAATATTATTTAAGGTGCATTTATGAAGTATTTGTGAAGTGACGGGGTATATTATATCAAGCATATCAGCAAACTATATTTTCATTGCATTTAAAAAGTATATTTCTTTGCAAAAATTTTCCAACCCATTTTGAAGGACGCTGGAAACAACCACTAGAATAAAATGCAACTACTTTTTATCAAATTTCGAGGTTCTGAGCCATGCTAAGTTAAGTTGGCTAAAATAGATATCAGTACAAATTTATCTTTAAATTATTTTTGTACGATTTATTCACACAACGTACGCAAGATCCTATTGCAAAATCAACGGCACATATCTAAAACAAAATTTGTTTACAAGATGATGCAGAATTGTATCTACTTTCGTTCGATGCCAAAATCCTAGCTGCGACTTGAAATTTAATTTTTGAATTAATCTACAAAAATTATATAGATTGTTCCAGTGTTCGCAGGGTGGTTAGAGGTGTGTGCTATCATTTTTACATTTCCCATTTACTCTTTAATGCCCTAGATAGACATCAAGTATTGTTACTATGAACCGAGAAAATACCATATGGGTGTCTCGAAATACCAGCCAAATACTATGTGCGCAACATGGTATTTATCTAATAGCAATACTATCTCAAGTTTCATAGTATTTGGACGGTACTCTATATGAAACAGAGCTCACATTTGTCGAAAATTTCGACTCGAAATAAAAGCAAAAACAGTGCGATATTTTATCATTAAATGTCTTTATCATAGTGCTTATACTATTCGTTTTGGTTTGCCTTTTAACAGCTATCGGAAAAATATCTCAAATACCAGGAATAAAATGCTACATAAAATATATGTGTCACCGTACCTAGTAAACAGAATACTATAATAACTTTGCGATGGTATTGTTACTTGATGTCCGTCACAGGTATAAGCCAAAAAAAAAATAATGTTGACGCCGTGCCGAATGCTAAAACTGTTGCTCTTGGCTACTTATTTACCTGCCTAATACTGTCAATATGCAACGAAACCTATATTTAAGTGCACTCATTTACATATATTATCACCTCTTTAAAAAGAACTCAAATCGGGAGTTGGAAAATTGCTGCAGCAGCAATTACAATCCGCTTTGAGTCTTGATTGCTACAAATTACGTGCTCAAGGCGCTTTAGAATCTACATACACACATGAACATTTCGCAAAGCTGTGAGCACTCACCTATCAATCAGTTTTACTCCATCAGAAAAAAAGGAAAAATAAGTAATTACAAGTGTATTTATCCTGCATATATATGTATATGTATGCGAAGTGAATAGCATCACATGAAAGCATTTTTTTTTTAAACTGTAACAAAGTAATTTGTAGAAGACAAAATACTTCCAATTCCGCGAACTGCGCTCTTAAGCAGATCTGGAGTTGAATTAAATCGATTTGGCTATCTTTGTAGCCAATATGTACGTATGTAGAGAAGTCAGAAAAAGATACAAGAGTATTGGTATTCACAAAAAAAAGTTCACTTCATAACAAAAGGAGTTAAAAGCGAACTTGTGTAGAAATTGAAAATGCCTTTTGATGTTATTGAAGAGGTCGCTCGCACTTTGGCGTTCAGTCAACGAAAACGAAAGTATCTACATACTCGTCCATATATGTAAATGTATGTATATAAGCAATGCCAGTTTTTAAGTATCTTATAACCGTTGGCACAAACTCGTCTGCGTCAACATTAAATGACTTTAACCAGTTCATTTTACAAGACAACGTTGGTCATTAAACCAGTTGGAGATTAACATTGTGGCGGCATTGCAGCTTCGATGCCCTGATAGTATTTATGTATTTATGCATGGGGTAGCAATCATTATTTGTGCAAGTATTTGTGTATGCATTTAAATATGTAGGCGCAATTCGCGATGAGTTGGGTGAAATGCTGGTTTTGGATAATTATTTCCTGAAGTATACTCGTATTTTGTAGTTATATTGAACTATTTTGTAGATAATTTGCTTGGGTTAAGTATTGAAAGTTAAAGTCATAAATAACTGTTGAAAGGGAGTTAATCTATTTATAATAACGCAATCAAGATGATGTTAATTTTATGTTGGTTTTTTCTCAGCGGATTTTTTCACACCGGTGCATTTTTTTGCTTAAGATCAATGTCGAATCTGGTCAAGAGCTTAAGGCCATGTCACACGATTTGTGCATTTGTACAGATTTATACAATTTGGCAGTCAAAGAACGGTGTTGTCAAAAAATTGCATGAGTTCAACTCAATAAAAAATTTCAAAGCACCACTATGTAACAGTCAATATGTATAAATCTGTACAAATGCACCGATTGCGTGTCTCCGCCTTTAGAATAATGTACGCAAATAATCCTTTTACAATTTTCGAAGAAGACGATTTGAATGACACCGCGTGCATTCCAAAAAAAAAACTGTATCCGTTACCATACTGGCGAAGAGACCCCCATTGGATTTCTTCGTATGATTTCACTGCTTTGAAAATAGGAAATTACTCTAATATGGGTCCAGGGACATAGAAAACTTTATGAAAATTGACATGGGCACCTCGTTCAGGGATATCAAGTGCAGAAGTGCTGAAATTTATTCCTTTATTTCTTTACCAGGGCCCTTTTAGAAATGAGCAGAGAAAATACCTACAAACTCACAGCTGTCTGCACAGGGCACTGGCCCGTAGGTTGGTTGCAGAGCTTCCCAGTCGCTGTCTAGGACTCAACTAGCGCGCATGCGCCATTTTGATGCACTTACCGTGGGCGATATTTTGTCCATGTACATACATCCTATGTTGCTAGGCCAAACCATTTTGATTCCCCAATGAATCTACCGATTTTGCTAATGGTCGCTCCTGATCGGTCAGTTAGTTGTGTTGCCAGGTGTTTGCCTTATGTTTTATGCCTAATATTCGAAAGGCCTGGACATTCACAAAGAAAATGCTGGATACTTTTTTCGCTATCTTCTAGCTGACAGCTCCGAAAAATTCTATTATTGGGTAGTTCTATTTTTGTCGCATGTTTGCCTAGGGGCCGGTGCCCCATGATAGTTGCTACGATTCTGAGCACCCGTAGCTTTTATCTACTAAGCAGGTCCAAAGTCTTCGTCCGGTTGTAGCCAGGTCATAGTTTTCTCGATATCTTACTGGTTTATATATCTGACCACCTGCGTCTAGCCAGTTCAAGGAAATGCAATTTAATCTGTCTTTGGACCATTCCAAGGGGGCAACCCAGTGCCACCGCTTCGGATTCATCCAAACCGGCTCCTGCCTTCAATAAATCATCAGCGAGATGGTTGTTGACTGCATCATTTCGCATTCCCTAACTAGCTTAGATTTTGTAACCATGGCACTTTTGCCAATAGCGATGCCTGGCTGTCAGAATATATTCTTCGAAGATGCCTAGAATTTTTGCTTGGAAGATGCTTATGTTCTTTCCCAATCGTAGAGACAACGCAACATCGAGTCCTTGCTTTCACACCGCAATCCATCTTTGATCCGCCAGTGTATAGAGGGATAGCTCCACTGTCGGCCACTTGGTCTCTTCTCCTGTCTCTTCTAGATGGAAATAGCATAGTATAAAAGTGCCGTCTGACACGATTATTTCAAAGTCCTTCCACAAAACTAGATGCGACTGGGAAGCTTGCACTGCAAATATCGAGCGTTCTGTACCCTCCATTGGTAAGCTCGCCGCCCGGCAAACATCGTACTGCGGATAAACAAACACCTTAACAAAACTCCCCTTAATAGTAACGTACCGCTCGTCGTTTTGTCAGCTTAGTGACCAGGGAGGAGCAGGTCTCTTAAGGTGGCTTACGTAAGAAAACAAGAGTACATTCGATAGGTGAAATCAGTAAAGTAAAGACAAGTACCGAATAGAGCCAAAACGCACGGAACCTGAAATCGCATAACTATATACCTAAAAAGCAAAAAAGAAGACACGATCAGCAGGTACTAATCGCCTGTGACTATATAAAATCTCGGACAAGGCTGAGATTGATAAAATAGTCGATATCTAGCTAACTAGGAAGTCATCTGAAAGCTGCTGAAGCCTGAAATATCTCGTCACGACTTCGGTCATTAGCTTGTGTGTCTCACCAACAGACCCAGCAGAAATCTCGGAGATGATCCAAGGGTTCAACGAAGGCGTGCCTACGCACAATTGGACACTGGTCAATACGAAACAAATTGATCTAGGATCAATGCTGCTGATCTTGTTTCTCAACAACGAAAGTTAGGACATTCCAGCGATTACCGACAAAAATGTTTACTACGGCCTCGCGCCTACAAAACCGGCACTAAATCTTTTGTTTCTTCTTCTTCTTGTTTGGCGCTGTAAATGCCAAAGCGATTTTGGCCGTGTCCAACAAAGCCCGCCAGTTGTTTCGCGTCTGTGACAACTGACGCCAATTGGAAATGCCAAGTGAAGCCAAGTCCTTCTCCACTTGGTCTTTCCAACGCAGAGGAGGCCTCCCTCTTTCTCTGCTATAACCAGCGGGCTTCGAGTCGAATACTTTCAGGACTGGAGTGTTTGTGTCCATTCGAACGACATGACCAAGCCAGCGGAGCCGCTGTACTTTAAATCGATGTTCAATGTCCACGTCGTTGTAAAGCTCGTACAACTCATCGTTCCAACGTCTGCGATACTCGCCGTTGCCAAATCGTAAAGGCCCATAAATCTTTTGTAGAATCTTTCTCTCGAATACCCCAAGGGCCGCCTCATCGGATGTTTTCATTGTCCATGCTTCTGCGCATGATGAGTGACTTATATAGCGTGGTTTTCGTACGACGAGAGAGGACTTTACTTCTGAATTGCCTACTCAGTCCAAAGTAGCACTTGTTGGCAAGAGTGATTCTCCGTTGGATTTCAAGGCTGACATTATTATCGGTGGTAATGCTGGTTCCCAAATACACGAAGCTCTCTACTGTTTCGAAATTATAACTGTCACCAGTGACGTGGGTGTCGAGGCGCGAATGCGCTGACTGGTTGTTTGATGACAGGAGATACTTCGTGTTGTCCTCGTTTACCACCAGACCCATTCGCTTTGCTTCCTTATCCAACTTGGAAAAGGCAGAACATACCTCGCGGTTTTTGATACCGATGATGTCGATGTCACCAGCATACGCCAGAAATTGTAAATTGTTCCAGAGCGGTTAAATTCTGCAGCTCTTATTAACTTCTCCAGCATCAGATTAAAGAAATCACACGACAGGGAATCGCCCTGTCTGAAACCTCGTTTGGTCTCAAACGGCTCGGAGAGGTCCTTCCCAATCCTGATGGAGCTGGTGGTATTGCTCAACGTCATTTTACACAGCCGTATTAGTTTCACGGGGATACGAAATTCAGACCTCGCGGCGTATAGGCAACTCCTTTTCGTGCTGTCGCAAGCGGCTTTGAAGTCGACAAATTGATTGTGAGTGTCGATGCTCTTCTCTCGGGTCTTCTCCAAGATTTGGCGTATAGTGAATACCTGGTCTATGGCGGATTTACCAGCTCTAAACCTTTTGCTTAAAAAGGAGTATTCATGGAGTTTGGAGAGCAACTCAGCGTTCTTTTTATATAGCTGCCCATTTCACATTGCTTTTAAAATGTCCGTACAAAAAAATCGGTACTGTTTTTCCATCGCAACCATAAAATTTATTATATTTTAAGACTTAAGGCGAAGTCACATGATTGGTGTATTTGTACAAATTTGTACATATTGACAGTTAGACACTGGTGATTGGAAATTTTTTTATTGAGTTGAACTCATGAAATTTTTAGATAGCACCCCTCTGTAACTGCCAAAAATCTGCACAAATGCAACAATCGTGTGGCACGGCCTTTACGGCCAACTATTTCGGAAAAATATTAATAATTACGTGAGTTGGACCGATTTAAAAAAAAACCTTCAAAAGTCTCACTATTTTGATTCTGTTGATAAAATTTACAAATAATTTAATGCAGGCCTTTTAAATTTAAACTCTTGTCAGCCGAGGTGATTTTTAAAAAAAAAATTAAAAAACTAATTTTATTTACAAAAAAACGTAAACATTAATATTTTCCCGAAAAATTTTTGCGGAAGGAATAAAATATAATAAATATTTTTAATCCGGTGGAAAACCCGCAACTTCTTTTGGTGAGGCACCCTAATGTACATACTTATTTACATAATTTGTCCATGCAATGTGTATCACTCATAGACTCTAATTTTTGCTACTTCGCTTAGTTAAAGCATCTGACAAATCAAAGTCAACGCTGATGTTCAATGATATTATTCAATAACCAATGCGGATATGTATATGTACACGTGAATAAGCTTGTATCGATGACATCGAATACATAATATATACTCGTATGTATGTATAAAAAATACTAAAAAGGAAAGTAAGAGTGGTCAAACGAGTGAAAGAATTCGATGAAGTTTTGAGGAAACAAAAGAAAGAAGTGAAATGAAATGAAATCTGCATATATCACTCGAGGCATAAATAACATTCAACATTCATTATGAAGGCTTTTATTTCAATTTTTTCTCATCGTTCAGAGACAGTTACAACATCGGAGTTAAAGATCACGGCTGCTGATATAATAGGACTGAGAGTTTTTTATATTAAAAAAATAAAAAAAAGTAAAAAGAGCGAAACTAATCTATGGAAACGGTCCGGATTAATATAATCTCCTTCTCAAAAAACTAGTTACTTAGTCCTTTACCCGTCAAAATGTTGCAACAAAGCGGTGCGTAATCGCCGGTCTAAAATTAAACAATTTTTGAAATTACTGTAATTTTAGTAACAAGGCGCATTCAATCAATATTGCTTGCCGGCTACGCTTGCGCAGCAAGGCGTGACAAATTTTCCGTCAATTCAGTGAATTGCCAATTTATTATCAACTTTTGGCATACAAATACGAAATCGAAATTGTGAATGTTTTTACACGAATTAGGTGAGCGATTGCAGTGATTGCAAGCAGTCAATAAATAGTATTGGATAGTTCGCGTGAAATATTGCAAGCTCAAACACTTGCGTACCCGGCTTGACATAATTTTATTGCAAATATTTGCAGTAAAATCAAAATATAAATACATGTATAAATTTAAATGCATGTGCACAGTTCAGATCGAAAAGTAAGCAACATTTACAATGAAGAGAGTGCAATTACTTATTAAACGATTTCTGTGGCGTTGGCGAATGGCATTGACCTTGATTTTAACAACGACATCCATGTCGCCAGTCACTTTTGCTCATTTTTTTCTTCGAACTTCGAAATCGATGCGAAGACTAAATAAGTTGTTGGCTATTTGCTACGGTCATAGTAAATTTGCTACACCTTCTCTAATCTGCTTTTTTTTAATTTACTACACCACAACTCTTTCACCAGCTCAACTGCAGAAGTCGGCGGTAGTATCGTGTGACTGGCTGACTCCAATCTACGTAATCTGCTTAGGTCGGTGCTATTTTCATAAACCTTGCAGGATAGCCACGGTTATTTTCATACCTATGACGGGCAGTACCTCACAAGCGTTCTCTAGGAATTGCAGAGCAATCAGTCTCTGCTCGTTTTCCTCAAAGGGCTTTGAGAGACTCATTCATCTGCACATACGTATTAACTGGATTTCTAAGAGTTCTTGTCAGTTGTAAGAAATATTGGGCTGACCTTGCTTGCTATCGAACGAACTTTCAATAACGTTTTTGTCTGAATAAACTGGACGTCAAGGGCGATATTGTCATATTTATCGTATGCTTTGTGGCAGAACTGTTGCGCAGAGTTAGCAGCGCAATCATATTTCCCCAATAATTTTGGTGGTTTGACTTTGTAGAGGAGCGGCTATCGGGTTATTGCTAATGATGGCGTAGCACCGATAGTAAAAGGATTAGTCTCATGCACTCTTCAAAAAATTTGGCCGGAGTACTTAAACTTGGTTGAAAACTGGACTGCCAGAAACTTGTTGTGTGTAAAGCACAGCAAAACGGGTATCGTTCTTTTCGTCTATCTCTACTCCGAACACATCATGTGTCCAACGTCTGAAATGGAAGAGGCAGCTAGTTTTTGCTAAATATCATGGTTTCAACTGAAAATACGACTATCACTGTCAATATCCAATCAGGTTTGAAAGCCGAAGGAGCCAAAGTAATAAAATCAGAGGTAGTACGGAAATTAAAAAGCCGAAATATCTTTTAAACCCCAACAGATCTGCAGTAATAAGTCTTATTGGTGTGTTATTGGAACGATGCTCCAACTATGGTGAGTACCAACTCTCTTTCTCTCTATCTGCAGATGCTGCCTCACCCACAACGCGAAGCAATCAGTTGACCACTTTCTGTGTGAGTAATTGGGTTTGCAGCCAAAGCGGATCAACGATGTGGCGTCAAGCTTTTCGTTAACCTGTCAAATAAAGCGTAAATGAACTTTTGGCTTTCTTCAATTTTATTTTGAATACCATTTGATGAACAAATCGCGGTAAGAGGAACATGCCTTTATCTCCATACACACCCTCAAAACTAATCTAATTTTACTGTAGCAATAACTTTTGTGCATATATATTCCGCTTTTCTTTTTTTGTTCACGTCATATTCAATTGCATAACTGCTGCACTACAAAAGACCACTAAAAAGATCTTTAAATGAGCTTATTTTCTATAAACTTATTTTATCTTTGAAACGAGTTTACTAAGTGGTTTGATCTGTATACCTGCTGAATATTTCATACGCTATAGGCTTCATTCCTGGATAGAAGGACATAGAAGTGACGATATGCTCACACAAATTTTTAAGCTGCAGATGAAGCAACTAAATTGAAACTTCTTAAAATTTCGAAGAGCCCTACGTTTAAAAGGAAGCGTAAATCCACGAACTTCAGTCTAACGGCGATGCTGGAAGCTTATCGTTTAACGGGTGTAACATAAGTCGTCTATTAAAGCTTAGAATATGTACGGTACGAAGCCGAAGATCTTTTCCAGGTGCTTTCTGATAATAGAATGCACTGTTAAGGCAATGCTGATTACACAGTCATAATAGCAAGAGGGAAGTTCAAGACTATCGTCTGCGTGTTACATAAATCAAACAGGTCTATGCCTAACGAAATGATGCTGCGCCAATATGAGGTTCAACATTAACTCCACTAAAACCACAACCATTCCTTCCACCCGAAGGAGGGCCGTTCTGGGAATGGAACGATCCCAGCTGAATGTGAAGAAATTGGCTCCCCAGTTCCCACTAGCCCTACTTGCTATAGACGATACAGCGCGGACAATAGTATTTGAGAAGTTGTTTGATTTAAATGGTTCAGCAAGCTAGCTTTCATTCTGGAAGGTTCTCCAGCTCGAAAACTCCAGAAGGTACACAGTCAAACAACCTCTTCTTCTTATTTGCCATTACAACCGTTTGTTGGTTTGGGCCGAGAACAAAAAAATTCGCAATTTGCCTCTCTCATTTGCGAAGTCACGCCAGTTGATGACATCAAGGGAAGGCACTTCTGTGGCCCTCTCATTCTATTCTGTAGCGTCCTTGCTTTCGTTGTCCACCTATGACTGCAGAGTCGAACGGCAAACGACTATGTTTCCAAAACGAGGATGCCGTTGCAAATGAGAAGGTATTCGAGCATGTTTCAGGAACACGTATACGGAGATAAGTCTGAGCATAAGCGTCTTTTATCCTCTTTTATCAACGCTAGTCCTTAAACGCAGGAAAAAGCTTAAAACTCCTGCTACCTACAATAATATCCAACTATTATGAGTTCTATTTCACAAGAAATAGAGCGAAATTAAATGACGGATGAACTAGAAAAGGAGGCCACCTAAGCAAGCTTGATCCTAATATAATCAAAGAAGAGTAATAAGAGAAAAGCAAAAGTGGAGCTCAACAGTACTGCAGCAGGCAAAGTGTTTACTTGGAGTATATAATTCAAAAGAAAATCCTACTTCTAGACAATATTCCAAAGGAGAAATTAGGAATCTCACCATCATTCTTCCAGGGCACTACAGACTAAAGGGTCGTCTGTACACAATTGTAATTTAATCAAAACGCTTCTGTCACTTGGCTGAAGAGATTGTATTGCGATGTTCAAAGCGATCTTATTTCCAAGAGACGTGAAAGAAAACTAGACTAAATGCGGCCGCAGTACGACTACATTCACTACCTCCCCGACAGCTCTTTTGGTTTATTAGGAACCTTAGGTTTAGCAGAGGTTTCTTCATGAGCAGTTCACACTTCATATTAACATTTATATGGGCCGATTCCTCCAACTCAACTTAACTTAGTTTAGCCTTTTTTGGACTTATTCATTTACAACATCTAGGCTAAGCTAAATCAAAAGTTAGCGTACCTTTTAATCAGCTTATTCTTGACTTAACTTACTTTCATGGATAACATGATGGGAAACTCTTTTTTTCTCGTGAGAGCGCTCTCAAAATGTTCATTTTTTATAACATCTTCCAATAGTGCCACTGCTACGAAAAACATATATGGGTATTTATTTTTTTACATTAATACAACACTCGAAACCCAATAAATGTTAGTGCTTGCTTTGTGTTTACGTGATACATAACTCTTAAATTACGAGTAACTGTTTTTACTTATAAACGCTGCACTTTAGCTAGTTTTATACTCGTAAGAGCATGTACCATAAATCCCCTGAATTGAAAGCGGAGCATTTTTTACTTAACCAGTGGTAGCTGTTCATCGCCCCCTAAACTTTCTGTGCTGCCAAGTCGTAAAATAGAGAGCCGCGGATCATGTTATCCATGTTACCTTGACTAAGTCGCTCAGTTGGAGAAACTGAAACAAAGCTTAGCACAAAATCGAAGCTAACTTAAGTTATAACTAAGTTTAAGCCTAAGTCTTATTGGAGAAACCAGCCCTATATCTGTCTAACCAAAGTCTGATTCCAATGAAGAGAGTGCTTTGGATTTTTTATAATCAAGTTTTGCGAAAAATTTCGCTTTGAAATCTATACAATTTATTTTTGCTCTACTGTAATCCCCTTATGCAAATGTGCGATTAAGTGAGAGTCACCGACATATTTGTATGTATATGTATATATATGTATATCTGGTGTTATCGTCTGTGATTGCAGTCATGCGTTGCGCCAATTGCAATTGCAACTGCGTCTGCGACTGCGACCCATTTATCGTTGTCAACATTTTTACAGGTTTGTCTTTTGATTGGCAATCCGGTG
>JAPVRG010235603.1:0-16691 GCA_029783565.1 Rhagoletis cerasi
AAACACTAACATATCAGCACCAATTTATTATTTTATTATTATTAAACTCAAAGCATTACATTAACTAATAATAATAATAACAATATATCGGCGCTCACATATATGTTAGTGTTTGGCCGAGCTTCTCCTCCAATTTATGGCGTGCGCCTTGATGTTGTCACACAAAGGGGAGAGACCTACAGTTTTACGCCGACTCCAAATAGTGATTGTATTTTTATGAGAAGCTTTTTCATGACAGAAGTACCCTCGGAGGTTTGCCATTGCTTACCGAGGGGCGACAGCTGTTAAGAAAAAACCGCTTGTTTGATTAGTAGCAACCATGAGCTCGGAAAGCAATTTTGATAGTTAATTATCTAAAGAAATACAAGTTTCTGTTAGAAAAAATTCAACTCCCTAGTGTTAGAAATAAAAAAAAAGAAATAATTTAAAAAATTAGCTATGAATTTAAAGAAAAAAAGGGGGTAGAATTAAATGAAAAAATTTGTCAAGAAAATTGCTAATATGAAGTGCCGAGTAAAAGGAAAAAGCGACAAGAATAAAAAAGGAAATAAAAAAATTATTTAAAAAAAGTGGGAGTATAATCCGTGCCAATTTGGAAATCATCCTTGAAACGGTTGTTTGATGCACTCCGATGTCTTCTCCAATCCCATTTTGGAAGCAGGGATTGGCACAAAATCTTAGGAACACACACATATTTTGATTATTTGTAAGAGCGCCACCTCTCCTTTAGTTATTTTCCCTTAGGAAATAATTTGTTAGGCAGTCTATATGTTGTGATTTGAATCGAAATATTTTTTTATAATCATCATTTATAATTATTTGTCTTGGCTTATATATTTTTTCTTGCCTTAGAGGAACAAAATATTCAGCCATTGTTACGATGAAAGTCTTTACTCGCCAGACTCAACTAATTGTAAGCTTGACCTCAGCAAAGTGAGCAAATGCTTGTTTTTATTCATACGAAAGTGAGCTCTAACTCACGAAAAATTCTCAATGCGAGTTCAAACTCGACCTATGAGATCAACCTCACGTACTGAGTAAAAGCAAGTGAGTTCAATAATTTTTATGCATAACAAATCCACCTTTTACTCAAAAAAACGAGTCTGAGCAAATGCTCACTTTTTTGCATGAGGCCCAATATCAAACCAATAAAATACATATCGAGCCCTAACCACCAAAATAACGTAAGCGACATTTTTTTCAAAATTTTCTTTGTGATGCAGAAATGCTGCTAGAGCATCTAATGCATTTCTACATCAAAAAGAAAATTTTGAAAAAAATTTCGCTTACGTTACTTTGGCGGTTATGGCTCGATATATTGATTATGACACAAACTACATTTGTATGTAACGTAGGATTTACTTCTGCAGTGTGGCCCTGCCGCACTTATATTTTTTTTTTTATAAGCACTTCATCAGGAGCTCGAATTAAACTATCGTTCCATGTATTTTCTAGTAATATTTCCACTATATATATACAAGTGGTTGTAAACGAATCCACAATTACTGAACTAACTTACAATATAACGCACAAGCCCATAATTTACATTGTGTACCAGTCGCGTATGTATTTCGACTCCCCTAACCTTTTTTTCATTCACTAAGCTTTCCGTTGAACGGCCCAGTGACAATATTTCCTTATTTTCTTTTTTTGTCACTTCCATGATTGTACTTTCGTTTGTACCATGTTGCGGCAAAGCCGGCTGTTATTTATGCACTTGCTGCGTTGCTAACAACCGATGGGGAAAAAATTGTGCCAAGAAAAGCACAAATGTATGAAAACAAATGAAACCCAAATGGATGGGAAGGAAGCAGCGACTCTGTAAAATATGAGTTGTGTCATGTAAAATAAAGGAAAGTCCTTCCGTCTTGCGTTATGTTTAATTTGGCGTGCATTTTGTTTTTGTAACTCAATTATACTTCTACTTTGGTTGTTTGTTAGCGTTATTTTCGTTTTTCCTGGTTTTCTTTTAAACGCGCCCCTTTCTGTTGGAAATAAGCTTCTTTTTTGTGTACGCAGAGTCTTGTTGTTGCACGCATTCAATATTTTTTGGGCATTTAATTTAGTGTTGATTCGTGTGTTGAAGCGAAATGTTACAAATAAACCGAAATTCTTTGAAGCGCCGAAAGAAGGTATAAAAAATAAATTCCAAAAAAGTTAAAATTACTGAAGTTTATTTACTTTGAAAAATGTTGTTTCTGCTCTTTGGCGTTTTTTACATAAATTTTACGCTAAATTTAATATCCAAACAATTTAAACACAAAAACCCATTGCCTTCTGCGAGTATGCAAATTGTGTTTAATTTTAATGGCTTTTCAATGAAAAAATGTTTGCATGAATATTTAATATAGAAAATGGAAAGTGATTCGAGTACTAAAATGGTTTCGCGTTCAGTGAAAGTTCTTTGTATAGGAAAAACTTAATTTGAAGACATCGCGTGGCAGTGTGAGTGAGGGAGAGCTTTTTGTGTCTTATTGCTTTACTTTTAGCGTTGCTATGCAAATCGGTTCGCTGAGTTCAATTACTTTTTTCAGGTCAATGACATGACATTTTTTACTCATACTAGTATCTTATTTACAAAAACAAAACTCCTGATACAAAAGCTGCAATAAGTAAAACGGAAATTAATGTGACGTGAGCTAACGGCTTCGTTTACAAAACGACATGTCGGTCAAACTGTTATGAATGTCCACTGCTTTCCAAAGCATTCCTTCAGCTTGAAAGAATGCAACGCGTTTCCTTTTCAGATTTTTTGCCAAATTTTCTAAGGTGAAATGTATTGTGCACACTTCTTTCACGAAATTTCGGAAGCAAATCGGTAAAACAATGAAAATAAATGCTGCGATGTGAAGTTTTTTTTTCAAAATTTTCTTTGAAAAATCATACAGGAATTTCTTTACGACTTCTTGTAAAGCACTTCATATGATTTTCTTTGACAATTCGTAAAGATATCGTTAGAGAACTAAGAGGTGCAAAAGGTGAAATAAGAATTTTTAAAGAAATAAGGTTTTCGACAAATGGCTCCGCGGAAAAAGTGTGGAGAAGAAGCTGCAGATCTTCAGTAAGCAGCGAAAAATCGTAGAGCAGAGGGGGATCGACTGCGCAGACAAAATATTACAGACGCCAAGTTAAATCACGAACATATGACTCTCCCCCAAATAGAACATCATAGGGAAGAAATTGAGTCGCAAATATGAATCCAGCGCGAACATCGCGTCAGAAAAATTTAAAAAGAAAAAAAAAACACAGAAATCCGCTAACAAAAAACGCTGCTACGTCTAATGTTGCCGAGATCAACATCAATGCACGTTACTGCGGTGGTCTGTACTTTGTGAGTGATATAGAAATTTGTTGTGTATAAGGAAGTTTTCGTTAAGTAATTTGAGTTTGTAATTTTGTATTTTAATCAGGGACCGAAAATAACAGTTATTTTTTTCAAGAGTTGAACTTGGCCAGATACTCTTTCATTTGATAAATTTGTTTAATTTGTATAAGCGGTTTGTTTATTATCCGGAAAGGACTTTTATTTCGGATTTAAAAAATATCTGGCCAAGTTTGACTGTTGGAAAGAATAACTGTTATTTTCGGTCCCTGATTTTAATAAAAGTGAATGCCATTTTTCAATAACTCTTGGTAGAATTTTTTGCTCAAACTGATTTGATCCCGTCATAGGACGGACCTTTTGACTAGTAAGTAATGCATTAAGATGGAACAGATATTTCTCTTACTGTGTTAACTAACATAGTTAAGGTAATAGCCCACTACACAACTTGCTATGCCTATGGTGACCATCCGTACTTTATTTCGAATGACAGTCCTTTTGTCAGTGTGCGGTACTTCCACTATTTATTTTTCTACAAATTTATTTCGCCCTTTAGTTCAAAATGCAAAATGAACTTTACAACGATATAGACATAGTGCAGCGAATTAAAATACAGCGGCTCCGCTGGCTTGGTCATGTCGTTCGAATGGACAGAAACGCTCCTGCTCTGAAAGTATTCAACGCGGATCGCGATGCTGGTAACAGAGGAAGAGGAAGGCCTCCTCTGCGTTGGAAGGACTTGGCTTCACTGGGCATTTCCAATTGGGTCAGTTAGCACAGAGGAGAAATGACTGGCGTGCTGTTTTGGACTCGGCCAAAATCGCTTAGGCGGTTACAGCGCCAATAAAGAAGAAGAAGAAGTTCAAAATTTGTCGTTTGAAAGAACTTTTTTTGATATGATGTAATATATTAAGGCATTTCATATATTGCAGCTTGATTTAAAGAAAGATCATAGGGTAGAGAAAAGTCTTCTTCATATCTCCTAATTCAGCTTGAAAGACACAACAGTACTCTGGTAGAAGCAGTCTTATGCTCAGAAATGCTTATTCCGAATGGATTGCGTTGCCGATCTTATTAAGCAGCTAAGAGCCATAGCCCCCATATAGCTGCTTTATAGGCCAAGACGCTTTGGTCTAAGAAACTTTGAGCCCCGATTTCCCGAAAAAATTACACTAGACGGAAAAAATTTTATCTAACACTTTTTGTTCTTCTCGACGTCAGGAACACGAATGCCAAATATATGTACAGAGTTTTCCATCACCCTGTTTATAGACCACAGCTTTAGACGAAAAAACGAATTTTGTACTTATTTAGATTAAATAGCTGAAAAAGGCTTTCAAAAGTTAACGATTTCGACATTATTCTTTCATGTACGAGGCAGGTAGGTGAAATGGCTGCGAGCTTGGTCGCCCATGTAGCTATTTAGTAGCCGTTTTGATACCATGTCACTCGTCTAAAACCTACTGAGTTTTATGGAAATGTACTAAAACCAGCCACAGTTGTTGATGAAATCAACCGTATTCGGAATTGCTATCACGGATAGACCTCTAAGGTCTTCTAGAAACGCCTTTCCAAGGATCCTTAGCCGGGCTCTAGTTAGAGCCATGTTTTACACATAAAACATAAATATCTCGGTTTACGCAACTAACTAAAGAAAAGAAAATGTTTTTAAAATTTTCCGCAGGCATTTCGGGGGGGGTTTGAACCCCCAAAACCCCTACCTGCGTTCGCCCCTGACGCGGAGCATACTAATGTCGGAAGGGCGAGTTTCGACAAACAAGCAGCTAAAAATCTTGTTGATTTAATCTGTTAATATTGGCACGCATTCATGTCGAGGAAATATATTTGCGTGAGGCGAAAACTAAAAACTAGTCTACTGGTGGAACGAAAAAATTTAGGAACTAAGAGCGCGTTGTCTAAGCGTTAGACGACGATCTGAAAAAATAGAAATAGACCTGACTTTGAATAATGCCAGAGGAATATAAAGTTTTGCGTAAAAGGCTTACGAATGAGGTAAATACTTAAAACAAAGAAAAGTGTATGACTTCAAACTTCTCTGCGTTTGGATGCAAACACAAACCCTTGAGACACCGCATACAAGGTCGTGAGCTCTAAAATTGGAAAGCCCTTACAACCAAAATTTTCAATAGTATTTGAAGAAATTACTCAGACCCTATTTCCTCAATTCAAGGCTGACACGCAAGCTGTGCAACGTTTTTGACATAGAAGTGGAAACCGCGGAAAAAAATTATTGCAGCCTCTGATATGATTTTTATACGGAAGTCTCACGGTACCGATGGCGCCCAAACGTTGCTCTAAAATTAGCTATTAAGGAAGAAGCAGTATTGTTCGCGCAAGTAATGCAGATGTACTCTGAGCCAGAATCAAAATCTAGTACTTCAAACAAAACCTGGTCTGCCTAAATCATACCGGCCAATATGCTTCTTGAAACCCATGGAGAAGAACCTATAGAGAACTATCCTAAAAACACAGAAAGCGACACCGCCATATGAAACAACTCGTAACTTCTAAAGTTTTGGTGTTTCCATTCTAAAATTTTTACAGCGTGCTCCATAAAGTGTGACAACTATTCAGGTTGAAAAACAAAAAAATCGAAGATGGGATAGTTAATAAAAAAATAAAAAATGAGAAATTCAATTTTTTAATGCAAACATTTTTTTTTCTTTTAATCTAACTCACACTCTCATGGAAAGCCGAGGTAATTACGTACATTTTGATACCTTAACTGACTTTCTCCGACAAATAGTTTATTAACTGCAAACAGTTGAAAATAGCTACTTCTCTGTGAGTTCCAAAGTTCGGGATTTTTTTCGAGATTTTGGAATATCATGACGAAATAAAAAAATATGTGTCTTCTTTTTTTCGATAAAGAATGTAAAAAAACAAATATTTCACCCCAAAAAAAATTTTAGGTGTAAATATTGTATGGAATGACACATACAAGTTCTTCTCTCTGTCATTGCACTGAATTTTATATTGTTAAATTTGTATTACATAAGTAATGAAAATAAAATACCATTAGATATTTCATATACTTGAAAAGGATACCATAAGGGATATCTTATTTGAAATATAACATAAGGGAGTTATATCATAATATGTGTAGGAATATTTATTATGTGTAAATTTGGAGTATTACAAAGAGATGATATCTCAAGGCATATCAGTACAGAAAATATTGTATATAGCGCGTAATTTCCTATTGTCGGCAAGGAGCTTTCTTTTTAATCTTCTCGAATATATCGGCTTAGAAGTTCTCTAGTCGACAAATTTTGACGTAATTGCGTTAACCTAAGACAAAAATGTTTTCTAAGCTAATTTTGGGTCGCTGAATACGAAAACAAAATCCATTCTTTTTTTCAAGAAAGCGTTTTCGAAATTTTTTCGAAAAACGTGTTTTTTGTACCTTTCGCAGTTATTTGTCAATATCCTTTAAAAACATTATCTAATCGACGCGAGCTCGAAAGGTATTAATACGCCCTTTGCAATAATATATAACTTGTGCAGATTTAAATAAAAATTATTACTGTTACTAGCGACCAAAATCGAAAAAGTGGAATTTTCATTCATTTTTGAAAATTACACAATTTTAGATGCTTATTTTTAATTAAAAACATTTTTTTTAATTTTTTTTTCAAATTTGAGTAAAACATAAATCATTGCAGTAAATTCTAAATCTAAGATCATCCAAATCGGATATGAAATGTAGATGTTATGGAGCACTGAGTAAAAATTCTAACTTTGTATTTTGCACATAATCACACTTTTGGTCAAAAATAAGCTTTTCCCCGTGAATTTTTTAGTTTGTGTTGGGTAGAGTCTTCTCGAATTCGCATCCAGGAGTAAGAAAAAAAAATAAAAATAAAATAAAAAAATAAAAAAAAAAATTAAAAAATTTAATTTCCGACCAAAAGTGTGATTTTGTGAAAAATATATAGTTAGAATTTTTACTCAGTGCTCGATAAAATCTAAAATTCTTATTCGATTTGGATGATCTTAGACTTAGAATTTACTGCAATGATTTATCTTGTACCCAAATTTAAAAAAAAATTTAAACAGAATTTTTGTGATTAAAAATAAGCATCTAAAAATGTTGCTTTTCAAAAATGAATAAAAATTCCACATTTCTCGATTTTGGTCGCTAGTAACAGTAATAATTTTTATTTAAATCTATACATGTTATATATTTTTGCAAAGGGCGCATCAATACCTTTTGAACGGCAGGTTGCCTGCGTCGATTAGATGATACTTTCAAAAGATATTGACAAATAACTGCGAAAGGTACCAAAAAAACACGTATTTCGAAAAAATCTCGAAAACGCTTCTTTGAAAAAAAATTGGGGGTTGTTTTCATAGTAATATTTTTGACTAGAGTCTTTGTATTTTTTCATTATCGGAATTGCAAGGCCTTACCCAGATTCCGATGCCGTATGCTCAGCATGGCTCGATCATCGTATTAAACAACAACGTTTTGTTATGCAAACTAAATTTAGATTTGCATTTTATAATCCGTGGAAGGCTTGCAACTTTTAGTTTTGCTTTTGCAATTTTATTTTCTATATGCATTTCCCACGTGAGTGATGAACTGTCAAAATGTGACTTTTAAGTATGCATATGTATGTAAGTGTATTTGTAAATCAAATTCATTTCCTGACCAACAAGACCTGCAATTAGTTACGCAACACAGTCGGCTGGCAACAGGTTAAATAATCATTGTTATTGAATAAAATAAATTTCAGTTGGCAAACATGCGCACTACTACAAACTCAAACACATACATATAATGCCAGAAACCCTGCAGTAATTCAGACTCACCCCAGGTTAGCCCTCGCATAATCCCTATTGTTATCAGTACTAAACCCTCATAATTCCCCTGCCAATAGTTTCAACATCATTGGAAAATGACCGGTCCACTCAACAACTGACCGTAAGATAGTCCTACTGAGGTCAATTGTTCTTTATTATCTGAGTTCGAACTAGTCGAAATAGGAAAATGAAAATTTTTAATATTTCATTGCTTTTTCTATTCGAATTCATACTTAATTTTCTATTTTTATTTAAAGAATACTAACAGCAAAAGTAAATAAAACATAAATGAGGTACTGACAACTTAAAGCAAATCATCTAACTGTCAATATTCTTGCTATGTATTTCTACAAAGAGAAGTTTAAGGAAATTACCCAACGCTACTTTGTTTATAATAAATAAGCGTTGCGTTCGACGCCCATATGGTAAATAAGTAAGTAAAGGCTGGTTCTCACTATGACAGATTCAATAGCATTTGTCGTCAAATAAGTGGAAACACATTGTCAAATGAAACTACAAAACGGTCTATCGATTGATTTAGATCAGAATAAGTCTTCAGTCGTGTTCATGTGCTGCTAAGTTGGGTATATGTCCGTTTTTGGCCCATAATATAATCGGTAAAAGAATGGATAAAGGAGAAAAAGTTGTGCCAAAATATGTCGACAAATTTTGTCGTCAAAATTACCCTGCCATCAATGGGAAGAGAATTTTATCGCCTAATGCCACGGTGTCACCACTTCGTCACTATTGGAAGTTAAAAGGGGGATTGGAGCTTATTTTACAAAAACAATAAAATCTCTATCGCTTTTATATCCTCTTAAGAGGTTCTCGCACGATTTTTACTTTTGGAAATTCTGAAAATTAACAAAGTAAACATTGGAAGTTCTTTCAAGTAAAATACATTTTTTAAGCCCAGTTTTTTGAAAAAGGCTTAAATTTACAACTTGAGTTAAAGTCGCTGATTTGCAATTACGACGCCGCTACGTTTAAGTCTCCGATTTTTTAAATCGGAAAAATTGGCGACTTAAGCCCATTAAACCGAGATTTATCCATTTTTCGGTTTCCTGACTGACACATAACTCTCGGTTTGTGACCAGGATACAAATACGTTACACATTTTAGGCAATTTTCGTTTAAATTTGGTGTCTGCAGATTGTATCATTTGTCAGATGTTAATTGAAGGCGTAGCCTTTGCGGATACTGCTTTGACGTTTTTTAGCTTAATCCAGAAAATCTTGGTTGAGCGGAATGCACAAAAAATTATTTTATATTGCTTTATTTTATTTTATACTTTTATGTTTTTTAAATTTTACTTTCCTTTTACTTCATTTTTTATTTTATTGTATTTTATTTTATATTAGTTAATTTAATTTAATTTTTTTATTTCATTATGTTTTATTTTATTTTATTTCATTTTATTTGGTTTCACATAATTAATTCAAGGTTATTTATTTTTTTAGATTTTAATTTTATTAAAATAAGCCACACCACCGGAAATTGCATTTAAAAAATAAAAGTAATAATTGAAAGAACTAAATAAAAAACTTTTTTTTTAATTTTGCTGGCAGTGGGATTCGAAAATGGAAAAATCATAATTTTAAAAACGCGTCGTTATTTCTCATAATTATTTCTAGCTAATTTAAATATTCTTTTTTGTTTAGTTTATTTTATTTTATTTTATTTTATTTTGTTTTATTTTATATTAGTTTATTTAATTTAATTTAATTTAATTTAATTTAATTTAATTTTTTTATTTTGTTTTATTCTTTTTACATAATTATTTCTGGTTAATTTAGGTTTTTAGAATTTAATTTTAATAAAATGGACCATACCAGCTGCAACTACATTAAAAAAAATAAAAGTAATAATTGAAGGAACGGCTTCGCGGCTCAGCATTCAATGTTCACAAATGGAAAAAATTATAATTTTCGAAAACGCGTCGTAAACTGACAATTCAGCACATTGAGAGCGGCTTAAATCCGAGTCGTAAAAATACAATTACGACGCGTCACAAATCTAATTAATTTTTTGAACAAATCGTATTATAAATCGAGATTTAATTAAACTGAGTTTTAGTCCATTTTAAAACTCGGTCAACAAACTGGGCGTTAGTTTCTTTTTGAATTTTCAAGCAATCACATTTGAATAACAAATACATAATAAAATTACATTTAAATATTAAACAGATGTATTTTTTTTTATTTACTATGCTAATGCCTTTTTACTATAAATCTTTGGGACTGCCATTTAAAATGTTAAGCCAAAATTTGGTGGGAATATGGGTGCGATTGAGCTTGCCGAAAAAAAAATTATGAAAATGGTATAAGTAGATCTGTGTCTATCAGAGGAAGCTTGAAAGTCTCCGAAAATTCCTATTACATTTCATCAAATACATATGTATGTATTTAGCTTTATCCAGACTCCTCTTTAACACGTCGGGCTTAATCGTACGAGTTACTCTCATTCCTATCGAAATAGTTCCCAATTGCAGTATTGCTTTAATATCATAAAGACGTGACGTTTTAGTGGAACAGTTATACCCGAAAGGGGATAAGAGTTGGAAAAATACCGACAGTGATTTTTACAGAAATGTCGTATCGAATTAGTGACTTCCGCGATAGAAAATGCTGGCAGGGTGGATAGTAAAATTTTATGAGAGTCTCATTTTTTTTGTTTATCTCTAGACCGGTTCCTTAGGGACTGGTCGAAAGCTAAAATTTTCGATGCATTTCAATGTCCAATTCTAGCCGGTCAAATTTTAAGATTGGCCGCGCTTTTACTGCAGGGAATGCACAGACATACTCACACATGAGTCAAAGAATTTTTTGTGTAAGTAGAACAGCACCGGAAACTGCAAAACCAAACGAAAATGATAAGTGAATTAAAAACTGACCAAAACGTCATGTAAACATAATATTTGGAGAACGTCAGAGATTGTTAAGAAATATACAACGGCATTGAACAAGACACATTGTCATGCTGTAATGTCAGTGCGAATTTAATGCACTTGAGGAGATTATGGTGAATACATAAAACATATATACTTATACTTATAAAACTCCTCTAGTTGTTTTACTTGCTATATTTTATTCCTAAATGTTTATTTTTATTTACCTCATTTTCATAAGATAAATTCATATTTCTGCATGAGTACTTTCGCATTTTGATTTCCATTAAATTTACCATATGCATAAATAAATTGAGTATGCAGTTTTGTAGCCCATTGAATTTTAGTGCAAGTTTATGATGCTAGGACTTATCATTGATTTTTGGCGATTTTTTTTCTTGACGCTCATTCGCATTTTCTGCCAGCATACGTTGTGTGGAGAAAATGAACAAACCAAATATGAATCGATCTTGGGAGATCGGTTTATTTTTTGGCGATTTCTTCCTGCAACGATTACACAATTCGACAAATTTTGAATTTGTTTACCACCTGAGCAAGACACGCCGGTTTTTTGCAGATTGTTTGGTGCTAAATCCAAATTTGGCCGAAGAATTTCTCTAGCACGTCAGAATTTAGAGATATCCAAACCTCAAAGTGCCAAAAACACGGATTTTTTCGATATTTGAGGTTATGTTATGAAAACAACAAATTTGTTTTCTTATTTCTACTTAGGGAATAATATGAACAACTCTTCCCCTTGAAAATTCATTTTCGTTTGTTGGCAACGATTTTTGTTTCTCGAGATATACCAGTTTTAATGTGCAGTACTTCGGTATTCTTCGTAAGGATAAGTCATCATAGCTAATACCTTTCAAGATTTGGATTCAGCACGATGTGTTTCACTCACGTGGTAAAATTGGGTTGTGTTATTTTTATTTCGATCTGGCATCTCTAATACAAATTGACTTAACGCAATGCGCACGATTTTGCCGGCACTGATATATTATACGGTTGATTCCTCTAAATAAGGTGGCCATCATAAACTCCGTAACAAATTGCAACGGCTTAGTATGATCTGCATTAGCAGAGCAATCCGAATAACGCCCAAAGACTCTTTTAACTTCTTTTTAGATCTCCCCTCAGAAAATCTGGTGAGACGGATATAATTGGTAAGAAAATGTTTATTTTCAGTGACAGCTACAATACAATTTGGGCGGGAAGCTCCATCACAATTAGCTGAAACATTGTGCTGGACTTTCAATGATCTCCGCAGATGATAGCTTAACAGTACAGTCTAAACCAGGGGTGCTCAGCAAATTTAGGTTACTGAGTAAAACGACAACAACGTCAATATCAATTACAACAACATCGTTCTGGAAATTAACGAACATGCAGCTGAGTGAACGCTTGCTGTGATCATTTTGCATTGTTTTTTTTACGAAGAGGAAGCATCGAAAGCCTGTACCCGTCAGTGTGGGACTTTAACCCGAACTAAGCCTCCTACTGTCCAAGTACCGATCCCCCCGGTACTAGCGTCAAGTATTTCGTCGGGAGGAGGTTTAAGCACTGGGCTCGCATGTTCCTTTCAGTCGGATGTACTCAGTCCTGGGCTACGCCTGTTTGGGTTTGCCCCGTCTTGTTTAAAATTAAAGTCCTTTTTGACACTATTTATTTATATTTTAGATACAGAAACGACCTACCATTTAGCTCCTATGAAGAGTTAGAACGAAATTACTGCGTACTTTCTAGCTGGTCTTGAAATTGAGCAGAGCGCCTTTGCAGTTGGAACGGCCTAGGTTCTAATCCGCGCCTACACTTCTTGTGTCCAAATTGTGAAGCCCCACCTCTTCGGCGGCTGGAAGGGCCTAGGTTCCAGTCCGTGCTTTCGCTTCGAGTGCAATAATTTCGAGGTCGCACTACCTGTGCGGCTGGAATGGCCTGGGTCCGCGCATTCGCTTCACTTCGCGATTATATACATATGAATGTATGTTGGAAATAGCGTGCACGCTAGTGATGTGGCTCATCGAAACAAGAGAGACCCTGCTTGACGAAGACTCCCATCCCCACGGCACTGTCGTCAAGCATTAATGCGTGGGTCGGAGTTAGCGATTAGTCGCCCCTGCTACGACGCTGTCTCTCCAGAAGCCACTGTGTCACTGGTTGCCGTCCACTCTCACCCTTCAACATGTATTTTACTAGCGATTCTGGTGAAAATATCTCGCCCACCGCTTTTTCCAAGCCATGTCTTTCGAAGTCAACCCGATGACACTCAAAAAACACGTGGAAAGCGTAGGACTTGAAACAGCGATATCCGGTCAAAAACTGGCATAGGTAAAAACTAACTTCTCCATGCCTCCGACTTATCCAGTCGCCTAGTTTTGGGATACATCGGTACGTCCAGCGGCCCTTAGCCGAGTTGTCCCACCTGCTTTGCCATTCCGATACGATACGAGTTCGCTTGGTTGCACTTAAAGGGCGCGATGCTGCTGACAGTACGCCTGCTTCTTTTGCCAATAGGATTATTGGCGGTACACCTGAGATCACGAGTGCTGCTTCATCTAATTTTGCGTTGTACATATGTATGTATATGCATTAGACTGGTCCAGGAAATCCTTTTTTTCTATATTATTCAGTGCTCACGCAAATTTGTTTTGCTAAAAAATTAAAGTGCATAACTTGATTTAAAAAAAAAAAATTAAATTTAGAGGCCGCTAAAGTCCATTTTTATTTTGCTTAAAATTACTCGTTCTTCAATCCGTCCGCACGCGCCATTCCTCTGAAAATTAAAGTTTTGTAAGATCTTATAATATGCTTTCGAGGCTGCTGAATATACTAGGAGAGTTATTTTTTCGATCCGGCTCTTATTTTTTTAGATAATACGAATAAATAATAAAAAGAACGAGAAAAAAGCCCGAAATTGCACTTTTAAAGTAGATTATTTCTTAGAAAAAATTTATTTGATTTTATGTCAATGATGATGTGTATAGCCATAACCTTAGCGCACAAAATGAATTATCGCAGAGGATTTAACGTTTATTACTTCACGAGATATCAGCAAATTATTGAACCTGAATTTAGATGCGTGGCTGTAAGAAATAAAAAAATTAAAATTTTTTCTAAGAAATAATCAAATTTTTTAGCAAAAGGAACACAAATTTGCGTGAGCACTGAATAATATTGAAAAAAAGGATTTCCTGGACCAGTCTAATGTGCATACATACTTCCAAAAATTATGTGTTTGTTGTAATTGAGCCAAAGTGAGCCACAGCGGTGTTGTTGTAAGCCAACTGAATTTCAATAGATTTTTGTCCGTGAACATTTTGCGTGTTGTGCTTCCACGAATTCTGTGTTTGTTGTAAGTGAGCCAAAGTGAGCCGCAGCGATATTTTTGTGAGCCAACGGAGCTAATTGAGCTACTCGATTAGCACGCCTGCTCTAGCGAATGAAATATGGCCTAGCTGGGATCGAAAAACATCTCGAAGTTTGTCTTTTTAAAGAAGAGAGGATGGATGGATATCATCACCATCAGATCTCTAACGGGCGCTATCATTGTAGCTAAACATGCGGGCGCATCGCAGTGAGGATAAGATAGTTTTTCATCTTCTCTGTAACTCTCTTGCACTGCCCAGAAGCAGGGTGCAGCACCGTGATCGCCTCTGTTGGTCTTTGACGACCTATGTATATAACTCTAGCAAGAGGGAGTGAAACTTCAAGTCATGGCATCGCAATGGACCCTTCAGCGTAGGCCTAAGCTTACCGCGGCAACTACAGTGATCTATGTATGTATATAGTTACCTACATGTCTTTGTTCGTTTGTAGTCTTTTGTATGCTACTTAATTTGAATTAACTCCAGTATTGGCTAAGCTTATTTAAAATGGCAGCAATCTTTGTTTTATATACTCACGTTTCCTAGGAACTTGTCATCTCCTAATGAGTAAGCCAAAGAAAGAACAAGTGCATACATGTGTATGTATATTAGGGTGCCCATCGAAAAAGTTTTTTTGGAAATTTCAAGACGCTACCCCCTAATTTTATTCGTATTTATGAGAAATCGTATTTTCTGATCTAAATCGACAGGTCGCGACCTCTAAATGACCTTTAAAAAATCTATAAAAATAGGCAATAATATTTCTCATAAATACGAATAAAATTAGGTGGTAGCGTCTTGAAATTTCCAAAAAAAAACATTTTCGATGGGCACCCTAATGTATATCAAAGGCGGTTACTATCTAAACTTTTTCATCATCCAGAGAGCACTAGATTTTCTTCCTTCCTTCCTTCCTTCCTTCCTGTTTCTGCAATGACATGTAAAGAAAGCGAAATTGAGTAAATAACCCAAAACATTTAGTCATTGACTTTTCAGTGAAGACAAAGTCACTAGTGTTTATTAGCATTAAACGTTTTTGTCTCTTATTTTTGTAAAACTTTCTAACATTCTTTTATCAATTTTATCTTTTAAAATTTTAATAAGCGCTCACTGCTGAATCATGGCAAATAAGAAATAAAGAACAGAAAAAGGAAAACAATATTAAATGGAAGTTAAGACAGCCAAATGGTACTTCTTGGCACTCAGCCAGGATATCAGACTTTCACTTGTGTCTACTACGCAACTATTTACATACCAATATAAGTATGCGAGCATTTACTATGCGCTTTTGAATGAGGGTTTTCATACATATGTAAGTAAGTATGTACATTAGGGTGCGTCACTCTCCGTACAAAATAAATTAGCATTGTTTTTCCATCGGTATTATACAATTTATTACATTCTAATAGCCCTATTCATAAAAAATAAAATAGGTTTAAAAAGCTCTATAAAGTGACATTTTCATACAAATTTTCGCCAAACTATTTTGGAAAAATCTTAAGATTTACGTGAGCTGGGCCGATTTGAAAATACCTCTTCTAATATCTGAGGTGATTTTTTGGAAAAAAATATTTTAAAAAATGTTAACTATAAAAAACTCAATTTTTGGAGGTATTTTCAAATCTGTCCGGCATACGTACATAAATCTTAATATTTCCCCGAATAGTTTCAGCGAAAGTCTTGTATATAAAAACTTTGTAATAGCGGTGAAAGAACTGTCACTATTTTTGGTGAGGCATGCTAATGTATAAACATACATATGTATGTAAATGCAGTTATGATGTTATTGCTATTTAAGCAACTTTCAACACTGCAGAGATTTGAATCCGAGCAACAGACAAATTCTCTGGCAACACTTGTGAGGCATGCAACCCACGAAGCGTATTGTATTAGGCTAATAAAATCCATATAATAAGTACATACACAAATTTAAAAATGCATACACTTGCAAACATAGAGATGCAATGAGCTACCTGCTTACAGATATGTGGTATCATGATTATTTTTAAATATATGTTGTCCGCAGAGTATGGAAAGCGACAACGCATTCAAATACAGGCTACTTTAACCCATTAATGACCGAAACCTAAAAGTGGATAGATTTTGTGAAATTTTGTGTAGCGACTATATTTAGCCTATTAAATTGATAGAAACAAAATTTGTTTGGGGTGGGTTTGAGACAGTCTGGGCTGTTACATATATGAAACGTTGGTCACTTCTATACCCATTGTCAATTAAAAGCACTTTTTTTGGAAAAAATACCACTATTATTTAAAAGTAACATAAA
>JAPVRG010235614.1:0-13003 GCA_029783565.1 Rhagoletis cerasi
GGAATCTGACCTTTGGTCCCTGTGCAACACACCTCAACGGTCTCCGAACGAGACCAAAATTTATGTGTGATATCTTTGCCTATATTAGCATCAATGTATGGGTTGAGGCTTAGGAAATCTGATGGAAAAAGATGTTTCATATATTTAAGGACCACCCTAATATACATAAATACATATGTATGTACACAAGGCTAAATCCAAGAAAAATTAAAGCAAACGTTTATTTTATCACTGCACTAAGCATTTGGCCTTATCTTTTCTGTAGGAGTTCGAAAAGAACACTCGTTTGAATTTCAAATTACATGTAAAGCAACGAGGCAGCTTCTATGTATGTATATGTTAATCGAGTTGAAACCCAATCGTATAACGTTATCCAACTTTGTGTAAGGTGCTGCCAAATTCTATTATGGCATGTTTATGGAAAGAAATTGGAAAATTTCAAATTAAGCGTCAAAATGCTTGTTCAAAATTAAAAAAATTTCAAATGCAAAAAAGTTATTAAAAACACAATGAAAACTATTTTCTTCTATTGACAGTCAGGCATTGCATCAAAAGTATCTCGATAAACATTCTGCGAGTCGGCTAATGGAGTTCAGCAGGGATCGGAAAAAAAGAAGTCTTATGAGGAGATGTGGTGACCTCCGAAATAGCAGCTATAACTTCTACCGATTAGACGCTGTTGCTTTTTAAATTTTTCCTACTAACAAAAAGTTTTTTTAGTTTTTAATTTATATTGAAAAATAAAATAGCTTTAAAAAGATTTATAAATTGAAAAATTTATGAAAACGTCAATTTTTAAAGCTTTCAAAATCTATTTTGTTTTTATGAAAAAAGGCCATAAAAATTTCATATTTATAAATTTTCCAAAAAATTTTCAGTTCAATTTGTTTACTTTTTGTTTTTTACTACTGCTGCCACAGCATTCTTATGCAGCTTTTTTAAAAAATACGAGGGCTATTGAAGCATTAAAAATTATCTTATTTTCAGAACTTACCCAGGTCCATAATTACAAACGTACAACTTGTTGTATTTGGTTGTGTCTTTGTATTCCGAAAATCCGCAACCAACCAAGCTTGTTTCACCCCAGACCAGCTGTAACGAAGAAAAAGATGAAATAATAATAATTTTTTTTATGTATGTACAAAAAAATGTATATGTATAAATGATAATGATATATGCTATTATCACAATAAAATGTCAATTTGTTCCATATTTATTTTGAACACTCATTATTAGGGAAAAAGGTATTAAAAGTACGTATACAGTAGTATATCGACTTTTTCAATACCTTTGCAATGGTATATCATTTAAAGAAATTGGACATTAAACAAAGAAGTTATAGAAATAAAACCGATGCCCTATGGTCCCAATGCCTGTTTTTCTGACCAAAACTAATTACTGCTAAATAAGTAGAATATTTTAAAAAATATGACGACCGAGTGGTCTATCGGGGTCACTTTTTAATTTGCAGTAGTTTGAATGCTGTTGTTTTCAAATATTAGTATTGAAGAAGAAAAAAAGGCACTTAGTTATAAAACCTATTTATACAGTTTGAAAAATGTCGCCAAATTGTACTAATTTCAATTGAAACCTGAAAGATCTGAATTTCTTAATTTGTCTACTGAAAAGTAACAAAATTATAAGTAGCCTTTTCCCCTTTCTTTATTGAATGGTAAATAGTTCACTATATATAGTATCAATATAACCTAAGAAAATAGCCGCTTTCTCAGAAACCGCAAAAAATCGCTAAACGATATATGGTGACGTAAGCTCACAAGATATAATACTTTCATCCTTGAATAACTGTATCTTAGCCAAACCTTACCAAAATTTCCTAGGATTATTTAAAGTTAAGATTTAAGAAAAATCTAATAATTTATTAGGTAGCAAAAAAATTAAATTTTATCACAAAAAAACGAAATATTTTGGTATCACACAGTTTTAAGATCTACTCACTTGCAGCTTTAGTCTTCATGCCAACTTTTTTTAAGAATGTGTTCTAATATCTTAATAACAACAATTAAAATTTACGCTTTATATCTCACACTCATCGAAATTTTAATTGTACAAAAATAAGTAGACTTTGACTGCAGTTTGTTTACTACATAACGACTCTTTACAAAAACAAAGTTAGCCGTCCCATGTTTTACAGTGTTATCTAAAATATGGCATTAAAAAAAAGTGTTGTTATCACATGTAAAAAATTAGTTTTGGCCACAAAAATGGGCAGTGGGACCATAGTGCATGTAACTGTTTTTACAGGGTGTCGAACAAAAAATTGTGTACTCCTGAAATACTCGCATAGTGAGTGTTCAACATCGCTTGGAACAAATTGAACTCTTTTTGTCATACGGTCTAATATAAATATCTTTAAAAAAAAGAAAGTGTTAATTTATTTTAAAATATTAGGTTTGTGATTTTATTTCCTTAAATATTTTACTCGACATAAACTCATTTATTAACGGGTTTCCAACAGCTGAACATACATTGGTTACATTTCATCAGCATTACATCAAACTTCAACAAATTTACTAAATATATATTCCTACTAATCTTCCTTCTCCTATGCATTATTATTTCAAGATTTAACAATTCCAAACTCTGTTTCGACATCATAAATTTTTCGTAGAAAATCTACATATGTATATGAAAACCACTACGAACGGATTCAGTAATGTCGCTACAGTTACGAATTTCTTATTTATTCTAAGCTTTTTCGTTTTCATCTCTTATTTAATACCTTTTTTTTTTTCTTAATTTTTGACTCTTTAAATAATTTTATGCATTTTTCTAGTTGTTAACTACTTAAACTCACCTGGGAGTAATGACCAGTTTTGGGTGACCAAGCATCGCCAAATGAGTACTTTTGCACCTCATTGAACCAGCTTTGGATGCGTGATGGAAAATCGCCGTCGGTTGGATCTAGTGGGGCTGTACTCCAGATGATTGCAAGATTCTGACCCATGGTGAAGCGATCTATGTTTGTTCGGGAAGATGAAATTGTGGTCCAGCGGTGGCGCACAAACAGCAATCAGAAGAAACGGGCAATGCAGCAATATGCAGGAGAGTGATACAAATTTTTTGAAAAGAAAGAAGCAATGTACATAAAAAGAAGAGTAAAGAAAGCACAAGACAAAAATTAATAATTTTAAATAAATATCAACTGAGTTAGTTATTTCGTGCAACAAACATATGATTTAAATACGAGGAACATCGGCATGCAAGTTTAGTTACAATATTCACTGTCTAAATATGTATTAAATATGTAAATGCCATGAAGGTGAGGCACGCTTCTTAGGTGTAAATAATCGTAGTTACCCTTAATATGATCGAGATTAAGCTTTAATCCATTACAAATTTTTTTCGTCGATATTTTTCCCTTGCTTTATGGGCTCATGTGGACATGCAGTTGGCGTGTTGAGAACTTGAATGATTATTAAGCTAGAATGGCGGGTTTCCAAATTTAGTGAATTATTTATCGCTATAAACTGGATATATGGTTTTCTTTTAGCTGTTGAAATGAGTTTTTATTTTATTGTTTTTGCTGTCAAATGCACATATTTTCAGTTTGACAGATTTTAGGGAATGTGTTATTTGCATGCTGTTAATCACACCTGTCCTTCCGGATATGAGTTTTTGTTTTAACCATGTCTGGGAAACTTTGGTGTATGTACGTTGTTTTCAAAACATATTTATGTATGTAAATATACTTTTTCATTTACAGATTTACTACTCCGCCATTCCTTTTGAATTTTTGAGTGGAAATTTTATAAAATTTGGCAATTTTAAGCCATTTTCATCACCGGTTCTATTTTTATCGGTAAATAATTGTTTTGAAAAGTTTTGTTTTCAAAACTAGTTGTTTCATTACAAACGAAAGAGATTGTAAAAAAAATTAATCATAATCAAAAACTATGGACCAGAAATTAATGTTATTTATGGAAACTTTGGTGGGAAAAAGTTAATATGAATCAAATATCATTTCTATTTTCACGGAAAAAGAAATTTGGCACTAAACTTTCTTGTTGTAATTTTTTGTAACACTGGGCACTTTCAGAAGGCACAACAGCTCATTAATTGTTGCGATTGCAACTTCTCAACGCGTTGTTGTGTACTTCAGATCAACATAAAAGTTGAGTGTTTGATGATCGTAATATTTTTCTGATCTTTTGAGACAACAGTTGAGATTAACATAATTTCGCTCAGTAATCACTGATTTTTTTAACAACGGTTGCGCTCAACTTCTGCGCCTTCTGAACGTAGCCATTTAAAAATATAAAAATTAGTTGTGCTTCTCTAAGGGCCAGATCACACGATTGGTACATTTTTAAGAATTGCAAAATTTTTTATTTGAATCTATTTGTACAAAATAAAAAAAATGTTTCACGATAATTTCTTTAGCAGTCACACGATATCTACAACTAGGGCTCAATCGATACCATTAAGGTATCACTCTTATGAGTACTTGTACTCCAAAGACTGAAAGTATCGATAGGTATCGATATCGATGCAATGACAAAAGTAGTAGAAATTAGTCTTTCGATACCAAGTACTTTTTTTGGATACTTACTCGATACCGAACAAAAAGGTATCGAGAAAAATACTTGGTATCAAAAGGAAAGTATCGATTATATACTTGTATTGATTGAACCCTATGTAAAACACACAGAAATTTAATTAGGAATGTAATTGGGAAATATGTATGTACATTAGACTGTATCGGAAGTTCATTGGCCCAATTTTTATTATTTTTGTAAATGATTTTCAAAAACACTTCGTATGAGGGGGTGTACGGCGAACTTTTTTATTTCGCCTGTAAAGCGAGACGCTCTAATGTACAAATATAAAAGCTATGTGATGTTGTCCATCACTCCATTGGGCGACCAATCTACACAAAATTTTGGGCTTATGCGCAATCGTCTGACTCATCCTTAAGAAGACATTTTTATTAGGCTCAGTCGAGAAGTACTTAAGTCCCAAATCGATATGACTTAAAATTCCCTGACTAGTTTTCATCGCTGAATTTTATAAGTAAGTCACTGTTATATGTAAGTAAATAGGACAAATAAAATAAAAATCCAAAATTACTTTTATTTAAGAAGATTGAAGAACAGCCCAAAAATATCTGTTAGGAATTGATTTTTATGATAAAAGTTTGAATTATTCCACGTTCCCAAATATTTAAATGTAAAATGCACTTCAGCAATTTTTATTATTGTTATATTATATTAATTACTTTCATGAACTAAAAGCTCGAGTCATGTGTTTGTTTTTTGCTTGCATTAATCCATGCATTTATGTTTTTAGTTGAAAAAATATAAACATGAATATTAGTAAGAACAAATAAATTGTTGTGGCTAGTGTGTTGGTGACATTAAATCTCACACTTGATTACTTACTGATCGTTCGGAGGGGGTCATGACGAAATTCACAATTATCAGCCCACTGTTGCGCACGCGCCGCCAACTCATCGTCCCAAACAATTTCACGCATATTTTCTGCACCCGGTTGACCTGGATAGCGACCTGTCGCCACTAGCTGCCTTAATTTATTGTGCTCGTGCAGGATGATCTCACGTTCGCCAGGTGAGAGGCCAGTAACTGTAAGACATAGAAAGAAGGAATAGGCAATAAATATTTAATTCACTTTAATGACCAATAATAATAATAACAACTTAGGTGCGAAATTTACATAATATGCGGTTGCCATCAGTTCAGCTATTAATTAGTTAGTTTATTTTAAATAAACGGTTAACAAAAAGTGCCTTTTACTATGTTTTTTTCGTACATCAACTGCTTAAACAGCCTAATTTTTAAGCTAATAAAAATGTATGGTAATTTGTCTAAAAATTGGGTTACACAACTAATAAACTTCACTTAATTCATTTTAAAGAAGCAACTGAACGGAATATGTGTTTTCATAAGTCGAACCTCTAGCTGTTAAATTCAAGTAAAAAATCCATATTTTGCTAATTTGTTGTTTATATTTTTGTTTGGAAATTTAGTTTGGCATTGCATTAATTATATCTTTCCTTTCATTTTTGCTAAACTTTTTAATGTTAATTTAAAAAAATCGTAGCACAATTTATGAGACATCAAACATAAAAGTTTAATTCTGCACTTATTTAGTTTAGTTGCTTACCAACACCAACATACCCTTATGCTGTAGTCTATGCTAGTCGTAATCAGCTGATTAACATATTACAACATTTGTTACTTTGCTTTTATGACAAAAAGCCACTTACAACCCAATGAAGGTATTCGCATGTAAATTTTGGTGAAAGATGTAATCAAATATTCATAAAGTTGGCACGAATGCACAAAATCAAAGAAAGTCATTGGATGCTGTAAAAAAATGCAAATTTCCAACTGTATAAAAACTCATGGATGATCTCATCTTCAATATCGGAGGGTTATCGACTTTTGTCTTCTATTATGCGCGTATAAATTACTTTCCAAAATCTAATCTGTTTTCAGTGAATCAGTCTCTATGCGCTAATGGAAAGCTTATGAACGAAGCAGTTGGTTATGTTAAGAAGTCAACTGCTTCGGTACTAGAATTTTCCACGCCAGAGACTCACCAAAAAATTTATCAAATTTATTTATAATAATGCGATTTCTATATTAAAGATCACGTTTAACTCAAAAACTAACGACTTAAATAAAGCTGTAGTCGATAAGTGGGAAGAAATTCCTCTATAATGAAATGCTTCTTCTGGATAGAAATTGGGTTTTTTTCTGATGGTAACGAAACGTGATTAGTCCTAATAAATAAGTAATGGAGCTTGTTCTATATGCTCGAAGATAAGCTTTTAATTGGAATAAATAATCGGTATCCTCATCTAAAAATAGATGGTTTTTCTTAGTAATATATCGACTATGAGTTCATCACTAAATAATTTTCTGACTTACGAAAACACATTCCTTTCGAAATTTAAATTACTACAGTTACGAGGCCTATTTTCAAGGGTCATATCTTCTTTCGCTGAATTATTTGAAATTCAAGTATCTATTTAAAATACAAATACAAAATTCGTAAATATTTGTTTACAAGAGTATTTTGTATTTGTGCTTTAAATACTTTTCTACGCAGTATTTGTGTTTTGTATTTTAAAATACTTTTTCTATTCCTTATTATTCGTCATATCATAAAGTTTTCTTTTACAACACTGTAATTCATTTTTTTGACCTTTGCAAATTTTGTATTCGGATTACAACTTCAAAATATATTCAAAAATATTCTCTATAATTAATTTTCTAAAAATTGATGAACCATCTATATATTTTCAATAATATATCAATAAGTGTTCGTGAGCCTTGTCAACATACCATAGTGTGTGTTTTATGTATCCGTGTTATCTCTGTTTAATTTAATGTGCTATATGCGTTTATATTTATTTTATATTTATATTTGTTTTAGAATATTTTTCAATATATGTATAAGTACTATCTTTACTTTTATTTTGTTGTACTATAAAAGATTGAATCTTATTGTACTAATGACTGAACCGAAATAAATGAAATGAAATTACCAAAAATGTAAGGAGGTCATGTAAAGCGCAATATAAAAATTGGCGCAAGACGCCGCCGCAATTTGCCAACTTTCTTGCTTACGGTGTTGTGCATTTTCTTCCATACAAAGTATTCTCGACGATTTTTTTATATGGAAGAAAATAAGCAAGACCTTTAACCAAAAAAAAAAATTGCCAAAAATCCTAGTCCTAGCTACTTCAAACTTGAACTAAAATTGAATGGTCTACAAAACTGCACAATCAAAATCTTTCTAAGAAATCTAATTAAAAAGCTTGAAATTTTTACGAAAATTTGTTGGATTTTTTTTAAATATTGCTCAAAGTGTAAAACTTGGATTTATACGAATTTTTATAAAAAAATTAAAAAATTATGTACAAAAAAATTAATTGTCAACACTTGTCAATATGTGGTGCGTTTATAATTTTGACACGGGGTGTATATGTACATGTATAAGTATTTTAAAATGTATTTGTATTTTCAAAATAGGTATTTTGTATTTTGTGTTTAAATACTTTTCGTAAAAATATTTTGTATTTGTATTTCAAAAACTTTTTATGTAAGGTATGCATTTGCGTTTTGCATTTAAATACTATTTTACAAATATTTTTAACATCGCTGATTTATACCATCGCTGATATTACGCATTGTTTTGATGAAAGAGCAAAAGTGCCCAGTTATTTAGATCATCAGCTTTCTGAGGAGAGCATTCAGTGTTAATAAATGATTTTCCTAGTAGATACTATTCAAATATCATATAAATGTGATGTCATCTGTTTAAATTTCAGCCTGGATACTTAAAAATAATGGCCCGTAATTATAGTAGTAAGTTAAAACCTCTTCTAGTTAAAATGAATCTTTAAGTTTAGAGTAGGCTTTAAGTTTTAGTCGATTATAGACATGGCAGGTTTTTGCTAGATTGACAAAAAACAGGGCCATTCATATAAAATAAAAAAAGTAACCAATCACCATTAGGAAAACTTATTATTTTAACAAGTTCACCCTGTGTCAACTGACTTTTATTAATTTTAATTAAATTTAAAGAGACTATTAAATGGTCACCAAAAATTCAAACTTTTTGAGTAGAATCTTTTGTCATGCAGTTTTGTAGCGCATTAAATTTTAGTACAATAATGCAAGTTTCTGGCTGCTAAAAAATTCCGTTGATTTTTGATATTTTTTTTGCTGACTGTGTTGTGCATTTTCTTCGAAATTAAAAAATCGTCGAACATGTTTAATTTTTTTTTTGATATATCGACTTTCATCGTCATTTAACGACATTCAATAAAAAATCGTTACTCGCGGCATCTTTGATCTGCACTCTTTTTATTTAAAAGTAAAGTAATAAATTAAAAGCAAGCTTATCATAAAACTATTTGCCGTTCGGACGCAGTGTAAAACATAGCAAAAAGCTTAAGCGCCAAATTATTATTATTAAAATGTAATACAGTTACATTTAAACAAGGAACAATTAAAACAAAAAATCTCGATATAACAAGACTTTCAAAAGACTAAGTTTGCGGAATGCAAAGCGGAGCGGAAGAAAAAGCCCCAATAAGCCCGGCATTAGATTTCTTAGTCTCTATATAGTTTTTTCTTCGTCACGAGATAATTTTACTTGTTTGTCTAACAAGTTTTTCAGATTGCAATACATCCTCACTAGGGTGATCATACCTAATAAAAACTGATTATACCAATACATGTAAGTAGCTAGATAGGTATAAAGAGATACATAAATACGTATATTCTACTTAAAATTTGCCAATTTGTCGCCCACTCCTTGCGGAAGAATCCAATTACCTTGTTGTCTTGTATATCCAGACAACTAAAGCGTAGAAAAATGGCTTAAGCGTGCAAACACTAAATGCGCACAGCATATATTAAGATTCTGAATTGGTGCTGTCGCAATAGTACCGGCTTAAGGTATCAAGCACAAGCAACTTTTTTGAAAATTTTATTTATTTTATTTTTACCAATTTTTGGTAATGAAACCGAATTCTTGGGAATACCGAGTGGCGAATATAGTTCGCGCATATGAAAGTGACTGGCAAGCGTGTGATAAGTACGTATGTGGTGAGAATTTATGCAGAAAGGGTACGCATTTATACATTTACTTCGAAATAAGAGCTGAAAAAGCGACAAGTGAACGAATTTTCATACACCGGAAAGTCCCAATTAATTTTTTTCGCCTACTCCTCCGGCAAACTTTGCTTTTTGCGCTGATTAATTAAAATCCCACAATTCAACGAAATAAAAGAGCTTTATCGAACTGATGAGCAACAGCAGGCATACCCATCAATATACGATACCTACATACCTACATACATCCATACAAATGTATAAATATTTATAAGCAGTTTTTATGTACATATGTACATGCGCTTCATATATAATGAACACAGACATCAGGGTCGTGGACTTACAGCGGTGCTTGCAAATGTACACTTCATCATGCCACTTGCATGTAGAACAAGTCACATTAACGCATATTGAGCAAATGTAGCATGAATGCGGCAACCAACAAAAATATGTATCAAGAGTCAATGTTGATCAACCAACAACACTCGATGGCGACAAATAAAATGAAACCATTGAAGGTGGCAGGAATGGTGAATGGAAGGCAGCAGCAGCAACAGAAGCGCTTGAGAAGCAAAACGAATTGAATCGTATTGCTGGATGAATGAATGCAGTGCGGCGATCTTAAATGCCGAAAAAGGCGAAAAGTAAAAAAAGAAATATTCGTAAGTTACGTTGATTCCTAAAGACTTGGGAGCAAGGTGATAATCATGTTCATGTTCACATTCATACATACATAGCTACATTCGCCCAAAAATGCCACTACATATATACGTATACATATGAAGTGAGTGTAAGAGCGCTCACATTGCCAGCACTGATTTCATTGCATTTACTGGCTGTTTAGCCCGCATAGCTATCCGTCGTCAGTCGCCGTCTGCACTTTCTAAAGTGCCGAATTCTGATATACGAGCTGCTGTTGTGGCACATTTAATGAGCGTAATTTGCAGTTGCGGCTGCCACATTCTTCATTCTTGTAGCTGCAATTATGACTGTGTTGCCCTCTTTGGTTTTTCTCGTCGATTTCTCCTTTGTTGTGACTTGTTGAATTCGAATTTTGTTATTTGGTAAAAGTTGTTGAAGATTACTCAGAAAAGTTTAAAAAAATATTGCATTTCATTGTTGAGTTTAATCACTGAGACTTTTATACTTTTTTGATCTTTCAGGCGTTTTAACTAAACTAAACAAGCTGTTATTATTATTAGTATACGCTCGAAAACATTCTTTTTTATAAATTAATGAATTTATATCATTTTTTTTTAAGAATAATAATGCAATATTTAATTTCCCGGACTGGCCCAAAAAATTATCATAAAATTTGCATATTTATTGATTGGCTTATTCGAAGTTTCTTCCTCTAGCTTCAATACATTTGTTACAGCGATTTAGTTGGTAAAGCTCATTTTGTGGAGTGACCTTTGATTTCCAATGCCTGTGTTGAAGCTGCTTGAATGGCCCGAGTGTCATAAATACAGCATACTTTAAACTTCTATTTAATTTTTGGGAAAGGATAGGACTCACAAGGAGCCCAATAAAGAGAATATGGTGGAGGATTTTTCGCATAAGTAGACTCGGCTTCGAACCAGAAGTAGACGAACAACCAACTTCCTGGCCATTAAACGCTTCAGAACCTCGAGGTAATATGCGCCAGTAATTGTTTGCCTATTTGAAACGAACCCTTAATAGATGATTCCCTTGCTATCGAAGAATTTCAGGAAGTTTGGATCATTTCTTGCGACAGCAGCGGCTACTCGAGTATAGTGACCACACTCTTCGTTTCATATTAAAACTCACATTTAAATTCATCAAACTAACTCTTGGTTACGAATAACTGCCATATTTTTTTTTTTTTGACAACCGAATTCGAAAAAAATATTCGATGATCAAAATGCATACATGAATACCTATATGGCACTACTGGCTGCTCAGAAATGACCATAGTCCGGGATCTTAATTAATGATATATGTACGATCGAGTCCGTGTGAATCATTTTGCAATGTGAAGTTGAAATGATAAGAAGCCAGGCCTTTAAAGTCTGCAAAAATTTTGTCTTACAAAAGTTGACCCTATAATATTCAAGCGAAAACATTGTGCTGTTAATTATTATGAGATCTAATTTTTTTTTTTAATTGAAACTTAGATAAACTTATTTGTTACCATTGTGAATAGTTATTTGTGTGAATGAAGTTAAGTTAGTACCTTATTTATGTTTTCTCAGTTTTCAGATTACTGAATGATTGTACTGACTCAAAAAAAGTCAGAGTCCTAAAAATTAGTCCAAAACGTTACGCTCATCATTTAAAAAATGGGCAACATATCTAAAGTCCCTTATTTCTCTGCATTTGTTTAGGACTTCGAATTTAGCAACCAACTTCATGATTCTATTGGCATTTTTTATTAAAAACTTGGTGCAGAAGAACTTCCGGTTACGGCAGATCCTTCCAAGGATATTCTTCGATCAAATGCCTTACTCATTTCATGCATTTCCTTAATTCGAAGGCACTAATTACCGCACATATCGTAACTATTTTTTATGTAAGTAGGCATATACAAATCCAAAAAACGACGCCACTTTGAAGCTCGTAGTTGTACTGTCATTGAGGAAGTTAGAATTTTTTTAGGAATTATGTTATCAAACGAGCATGGAATTAACAAATTTTAAATTTTCTAATTAAATTGAATCTTTGATTTTAAAACGTACATTTCTCTCAACCTTCTTTTGGTCTCCATATCATGCAATGGCATGTAAGATTGCTAGAATTGAAAGAATCGAGAAAATATTCTTACGCTTTTTACTGCGTAACCTATGCTTTTTCTATGTTGGCTCCTATAGGGCTCTGTAAGTTCGAAATGCTCATATATACATATGTATTACCAGCGTCTTAATTGGGTTAAATAGAAGTTAATAATAATCACACAAAAATCACACTCTATAAGTCACTCATCTTGCCTGTGCTGGTGTATGGCGCGGAGGCATGGACAATGAAAACATCTGATGAAGCGGCTCTTTGAGTTTTCGAGAGAAAGATTCTGCGAAAAATTTACGGGCCTTTGCGCGTTGGCAATGGCGAGTACCGCAGACGATTTAACGATGAGCTGTATGAGCTTTACAACGATGTAGACATAGTGCAGCGAATTAAGATACAGCGGCTCCGCTGGCTAGGTCATGTCGTTCGAATGGACAGAAATGCTCCTACTCTGAAAGTATTCAATGCGGGTCACGATGCTGGTAATAGAGGAAGAGGAAGGCCTCCTCTGCGTTGGAAAGACCAGGTGGAGATGGACTTGGCTTCACTTGGCATTTCCAATTGGCGTCAGTTGGCACAGAAGAGAAATGACTGGCGTGCTGTTTTGGACTCGGCAAAAATCGCTTAGGCGGTTACAGCGCCAATAAAGA
>JAPVRG010235623.1:0-11822 GCA_029783565.1 Rhagoletis cerasi
GACGAAGAGAGAGTACAAAGTACTTGATTACTAAAAGCTTGAAATGCTGGCCGACAGGAGAAAACACAACGAAATTCTATCAAAGAACCAAACCCATGTTCGCGGCCTGCAAGGTTCCCCAACAGTGAAGATGGCTTCCTTTTACCGACTGGCCGACCTCTCATCGACGTATCAGACCAGTGTGATTCGGCTCAGGGACAATGTATTTCCTAATAACCTCTTTATATACCCGGCAGAGAGCCACTAGAATTGACCTGCAATTATTCGCCCGTGTCCACGACCACCAAGACGAGATACGCCCAAGTGACATCGCTTAAATCCCCTGAGCCTGAGGTTTCCGGCCTCCTAGCTCCGCAGTTGTTGTTGTCTCTTGGAGGTCGAAGAAGTGGGTTGAGGGCTTTCCGAGACAGCCCTTTCAGAGAGCATATTTCTTGACCTCCTCAACCATATTCTTTAGATTATCGGGCACGGGATTGTTGCCGATTTCCATTGGCAGCTTTAAAGTGGATCTGCGAACTTGCGTGAAGGACCTATGCTCAGCTGTCGTTTTGACCCAGTTGGGCTTCCGAGTGTTAGCACCATCTTCACTATAAATCGCTGTGGAGCTGCCCTTAGGGGGTTTGCTCGCTGCTGCCTTAGTTGTTTATGGCTAACACGATAAATCTGTCGGCTCAGCTTGCTCGTCAGATGCCAGTTGTATGCTTTCCTCAAAGGGTTTTTTCATACGCTTAGGCCGTGTAAGACTTTTCGGGTCCGATCTGGCGGCTACCGAATATGATAAACAAAGCCTTGTTTTAACGTCGTGTCCATAGCCGGCATTTTGATTTGTGCAGGAGTCTAAGGCTACGTTTTGATTACTCGTGGTTAAGCTGCGAACAGTCAACGACGTAGCGTAAACTTAGCGTAGCAACATATCAAATTTACTGTTGATGGGGAGAGATAGAAGAAACCTTCTCTGCTTCTCTCTCTCTCCATCAACAGTAAATTTGATATGTTGCTACGTTAAGTTTACGCTACGTCGTTGACTGTTTCAGCTTTTACTTTTGGTTCTTTGGCTCTTTCTGAGCTGTAACCTTTTTACGACAGAATCAAAAGGAGCCTCCATTGAAATTAAATGGGATGCTCCTGACTGCAAACCGTCCAATGGACACTGATAAGCATATCACCCTGTATTATGTGAAAGGGTATATTTTTTACCACGCCGAGCCTAGATCCACGTCGCAAAATATGCGATTCTTCATCGCGTTCAATAATATTGATGCGAGAGAGGCTAGGTGCCCAAGCGCTTAAGCTGGCTCGGGCACTTCATTCACATCCTGCCCGATCGCTTAACCCTAGTGGGTGAAAGGCTAAAAACAGAGCGGTTTAGACCTCGTACATGAACTAGATATTCGCGATATTCACGATTCATTAAAATCCTCACACGACACGGAAAGTCAGACTTTATAAGCCTCAGATGAATGGCGCAGAAGCGAAGATGATGAAATTATATGACGAGGAGGACTTTAGAGTGTCCGTCCCATAGAAGGTTTCTACGGAAGATTTACGGGCCTTTCTGAGTAGGTGGCTATTGGTTGGTCATATTTTACGAATGGAAGTAAACGGTGCAGCGCTGAAAGTATTTGGTGCGGTAATGGCTGGTGGCGGCAGAGGAAGAGGAAGGCCTTCTCTGCGATAGGAAATCAAGTGAAGAAGAACTTAGCATCACTCGGTGTTGGCGACTAGCAATCGGCGTTAGCTGGGCAAAATGAGAAGAAATTGAATATTTATACGAGTAATGATTTCAAGTTTTTTTTTGGTTTAAATTTTCAGTGTATGATTAAAAATTTATTAATAAAACTTTATTCGTTGTCCAAGCATTTTTTGGAGATATTTCTATTCCTTAGTTATTTTTTCTTTAAGCCAAAATTATTTATCAATTCTCCTTTGTATTTTCACTATCATACGCTGTTAACTAATTTTTAATTTTTTATTTTTTATTCTTTTTTTGTGTGTTTTTACAGCTACAACTTTTCTAATGTCTTCATCACTTAGGCATCCATCGTTGGTCACAGCTAGATAACTTACACCAACACTTAGGCACATCCACAAGTAGATATTAATGCCTGCGTACCACTATGCCGGTTTAAAAATTTTTTATCATGATTCATGCATCTGCTGCCATTCAACCGCCCTATTCAGTCAGTGATTTGGCTGAGTTCAAATGCGAACTTTTTTCTTTTGATTTTTGGCAGTCAGTCATTCAGTCAATCTTTTTCACCTACTTCGCATCTGCCCATCAGCATAAAAGGTTTAACAATTTTTGGAGTTCAATTTTTGCTTGTCGTCTGTTCGTGCGCCAACACGCCCACAAGCAAATGATTTTCTAATTGTGCAGAGATTTTTGCTCTTTCGATTGATTCCCTGGTGTAAATCAGTCAAATGCTATCAAACAATTGCTGTCAGCAACTTGCTTATTTTTTAGTGTTGTTTTCAATAAAAGTGAAAATTATGCGCTAAAATTTCGCTATTGCCATAAATGAGTTATTGAACTTTGGATTTGATTTTTCTTTTAGAAACAATGCGAAATTTCGTGGGTTGTAAAGCAAATTTTTTGAATATGAAATTTTTTTTAATTTTTGTGTGTTTTCTCTTAAGCAAAATACAAACTTATGAGCTTTTTTGGTAGATACATATCTATCATAATATTCCTTCGAAACCACCGCAGAGCTGAAAGAAGGCTTTTGATTTTTCTAGGCATCAACGTTCACTTCCACAGTAAAAAGTGACTCCGTACTCTATGCGCCTTCTAAATTCGAAGAAGATCGCGGATAGTGAACTAAGAACCTACTAGTGATTTAGAAACATGGAAACTCAGCTAGAACTCTTAACGACCAACTACTAGGCGATTTCGAAAAAAAAAAATCGATTCGGATAGAAACCACGAGACCAAAACGGTTCAATTATTCTCCAGCACTCTTGGTTTTGTCTGGTGCTCAGAAACGAAGAATAAGAGTCATAATCACCGGTATTCAAAGAAGAAATTAATCCGAGATAAAGACCACAAGACCAAAGAGGCCCAAATACTCTCGACTGCTTATAGCTTTGGGACTGATGACCAAAAGCAAAGAATATGAGATATAATCAGATCCGACGAAAGCTTTTAAGTCTAGAAAATTATATGAAAAATCACTCAGAATGTCACAAAAAGTACCATGACGAATAACCTCGTTACGTCACGAGAGCTTCACCTAGTAATGAGGCAGGGATGATCCGTTTAGGGATCATACAATCTTACAGTAGTCTGGTAATAATAAATTATTTTTCCAGAATTCTATATCTTAAGTTTTTTAAAATGCTGTTAAAGTTTTTCGCTAGCTGCTCTCGTTCTCAAGATATTAGATTTTGTTACGAAAAAAGTTCAATTTCCACACTCTGTGGCGTTAATAAATTGTGTTTGAAAGTAAGCGTCTAACTTTCCGGTATTTTTCGCTTCTTCACCACACGGAGCCTAACCCTAGCCCCAACAAGATCAAGGGCGACCCCTTTTACCGCTTGGGCGAAGACGTCATGCTGCAATTAGGCATTCACGTCGAAGGCAGACTCCACTACAATCATCAAAAGGCCGCAACTAACTAAGACCTCAAAGACAAATAAACAATATTGGCAAGATACACGGCAATTAGGCGGCCACGGGAAACTATATACGTTCATTTCAGAATACCGCACTCCATTCTGCAACGGGATACCTTCTGATGTCGGCAGTATACCACCACAGCGAGGCCTCAATAATCCGCGGCAAGCAATAAAATGTCAGCAAAAAATGCCTGCTCGGCTGCTATAACGAGGAACGAGAGCCAGACATACTACGTAGCACAACCACTGGGCCCGACTTCGCACAAACAGCTAATAAATGTCATACGTCGACAATGACTGCCATTACCAACTCTCGCCCCTTGAATTTCGTCATTCATTTCAACCCCCGCTCGATGCCGACGATGAGATTCAAGAATGATGGAATACAACATTAAAAGTAAACAAAGCCGAATAGGAGGATAAAAGAAACTGTCAAAGCAGTTAATTTCTTTAACATTGCATAATTCAATAAGAAACGTAGTTTAATTGTTTTAAATTTTAAAAATACATATATGATTTATGAAAAGAATTAATAATGAAAATGAAAACGGTGATTTTCGTGAAAAAATTAGTGAATCTCAGTGCACCTAAAGTTTTTGCTCACATTCTGCTTACTTTTACTTGAGAATTGTCAAAATTGGTAAAACCAAAGTTGCGGTACCACTGACGGTGTCACCTTTGCTCTCAGCTCTCTGGAGAGACACTCGTAACTTTGGTCTGGATTATTCAGTAGGTTAAACTCTTATTTATCCAGACTCGACGCAACATACCCAAGGTATGTATGTCCGGCTTTTGAAGACATGCCACATGAAACCAAACACCGCTTCACTTACCCTTTAAAACCTCTCATCTAACTCCATTTGGATCGCTCCCGTCAAAACCTCTCCTGGATCTAAATGCTATACAAGCATTTTATGCTAGGCTACTACATCAGGAGCCAAGCCGGCGGAGAAGTTGTGGAAGTAGAGCTCGGTCACGGATACGTTAGGCGACATATCCGCACTAATAGCGGAGAGATTCAACCCTGTATAAGACTACCTTTGGATCCAACTGACCATCAAGAGGCTTGGGGTTATATTCTTAGGGAATCCGCCAACACTTTGAACATCTAATTTCTAGTGAGTGCACTTGTAGAAGTCTAATCACCACCATTTTCGAACGAAGAGCTTGAACTGCTTAGGAGGAGCCGAGTAAATCTGGCATAACTCGCCCATAATTGGCTGCCATATGCCCATGAAAAGAGGTGTTGCCATACAAACGACCTTTTCAACCTCCCATCAGAACTAACAATTCTGACAATACTCTCCCTTTCATCTGATTTTTTTCAAAATGCTCGTTTCGTGGGACTGCCATTAGATGAAATTAGAAATTAGACGAACCTGTCGATAATAACCCCTGACCTTCGCAGGTTTGTAGTAACAATGCTATGACAAAAGCCATATGAAAATAAGAATCACTGCTTATAAACTAAGTTCTGAACCCATCCTTTTGGTCACTAAACAGTCGGTATCATTTCTAAGACTCCAAAGACATCCTCGTGAAACGTACTCTTAATTCTTAGAAGCCAAGAACGTCCCGATCAAATTTTTTCTCTGGAAAAGCAATAAGGTTTTCAGCCGCAAATTGCCAAAGGTGATAATCAAAGCGCGGTGAGGGTTTACTGTTTGCATTAACTACCACGACTGTTGACTAATATGTGGGATAGAAAATAGAGTAACCTATATATTGGGGAGATACTAAAAGTAAGGATAGATGCAAGAAGGCGCAGGTTCTCCCACTGCAACCCTAGGGGAACTCGACTTTCGAGCACGATAGGTGGACTTGCCGCATTTTTTACTATTGCTTACATAGGCGATCTTAAGAGCTCATATCCCGTAAGATTTTTCAAGGAAAGAGGGGAACCTATCTGGTGGACATCAGAGCTAACTGAACTTAATTCGTCAAGCTGACGACTCTTTAATAGAGCCCACAAGACTAAGCTACCGCCTGATTGAGAACTTAACAAAAAAGACACAAGGAATTTATGAAACTCCTAGAAGGTACATACCTTAGCAAGCCTTCTGTGCTCCCTTGGAAAAATTGTGAGACGAGGTGGGAAATCGGACTACGTGTAGGGAGCAGTCGTTTAAGCTTTTCCGCTATGCTCATTTTGAAAACAACCCAGGCTTATGAGTAGCCCTCGCTTTTGGAACAGTAAATGGCTCACCCCCATGAGTAATCTGCTGGATAAGTGTCATTCTGGTTGTGCGATAAATTCCTTGAAGACTTCTAAATGAACCTGTCCGTTTGCATACGACTTTAGAGGCTTCGTGTCATTTGCTAGTTGCATTGTGCGAGGGTATATCCCGAGGGATAGGAACGGAGAGTGATCATGGTGACGACTACACCGAATACCAGGCAAAATCTTTCACATCTCTTCCAAGAATTTCAGGCCAAATAGTCTCTGTTCGATTATGCTTAAAACCCTGGAAGGGCTAATACTTACATATATCTGCATGTGAGTAACAAGAGTAGTTCGGTCGAAGCCGCTCTCAACACGCTCGTGAAATTGATGGAGGTAGAGTTCGTACATAAAGACTTTACTTCGGATGCATTTCTCGACATCGACGGGCCTTTAAATAATGTCCTTCCGGGGGCAATCCTCAGAACTCTTCGTGAGTTAAGGCTTGTAACAACCCTTGTTAGGCTCATATACCGTATGGTTTAAGACAAAGCTGCGACGGCGGAGTAAGACAATGCTAACATCCAGTAAGTCCTAGTAAGCTTGAATTCGTCTTGTTCACTAGGAGGTATAAGATACCCCACGCGCCTTTTCCCTCAGTCGGAATCATTTGTGGCATTGAAATTGTTTCCTTTACTAAAACTGAGCTGTGATTTTGACTTTGATTATGTGTAAAATAATTTAATCCTGATATTGTGGCCTTTGAAAACATTGAAAATCTATAGGACATTTCTGTATTCTCCTAAATGAGATTCAGTAGCCGCATAAAGTCTAAATTATTTTTTTAAGTAGCCTTACTTAAAACTGTTATTCTATTTCATCAAACAAAGTTTAGGCTCACTTAAAGAGCTCTAAACTCAGTCATTACTGAGCCAGCATTTCCCATACACCATCTAAAATGTCTCAGTTCGACAGCTAAGCAGCTAACCAGTCAGCCAGACTACTCTGACTGCCAATCAACCTGGCCGACTTCGATGACTTTGCCAACAGTTTCTAAACAGACTGTAACACTGCGCGCTGTCGGCTAGCGACTGATGACTGACTGATCGTGCTGTCTGCATTATGATTGTTAACTTTGCTGTACATTTTTTTTTGGTGCTCTCACTATTAAAGTCTGTGTTTTGTTTTTGTTGCTTGCACTCGAAATTTTTATGCCAAAGTTCCCAGTCGGAGCTTTTTCATAACTTCTTTTATTTTTATTTTTATTTTTGATTTTTTTGTTTTTTAAGCCTCACAGCGCGCTTAATGTTGTTGTTGCTCGCTTGCTTTTACTTGTAACATGTAAACTCATACACCTTTGAATGCAATTTTATTTATTTTTTCAACATTTGCTTAGTGTTTATGAGCTATTCAACGCTTATAATAACGCCTAGCCTAGTCAGCGCAGCGCTGCCATTTCCGTATTTCGCTGCGGCGGTGTTAACGGCGGTCAGTGACCCAAAAAACCTAACGAAAAAAGCTTAAAAAAGTTGGTGAAATATTTTATTTTCTATTACTATTATTCAGCACGTTTTTCTACCAGCTGAACGTGTTTTTTCTTTTTGTTTCAGAAACTTTTTTTATTTATTTCATTTTACTCTTTGCTTTGTTTTACTTGTTGTTTTGTTTAATGTTGGATTTTTATATTAGTGAGCTGAGGTTGGCATGTGTTGAAAATAGAAACTTACATTAGAATGATTCACTTAAGTATGTATAATTGGAAAATTTCGTATTTTTTAAACAATTCAAAAACGAAAGCCAATATTCCAATAATAGCTGGTATTTTGGATCTGGTAGATCTGCCTTCAATAGCGCTTGTTTGAGGTCATAAAATTGCCTCTTATTATCATTGTAAGGCAAATTGCTATAGTCCGCTGATATCTGGTTGAAGTTTACCTATTCTCTGAAAAGTTAGTATTAAGAGTAAAAGCTGCCCAAACGAGGGTATGCATCCAACAACAAAAGTCTTATCAACAATTGGTATTTTCTTTTCTAGATCATTTAAGAGTGCAGGCAATATATAACTAGTGAACCCGCATGGCGTTAAAACGTCAAAATTTAATTAACATTTTTAAACAGGTGGCAAATCCCTTCAAAAAACCTAAAAAATATTCCAAATCTTAGTCAAAGTTATAAGCGATCCGTGTGGCAAATTTCATCTAAATCCAGCATTTTCAAAATTATTTCGATTGAATACCCATATTTAATAATTCATTTAACTTATTGAATAATTTGAATTAAATTTGTTAAATCGGTGGCAACCCTCTTCAAACACCTCAAAAATATTCATAATTTTCAAACTAAATAATTCTTTACACTCTTTCGTTTGACGCCCATATTTTAATATTTCATTTAATTTGTGCATAGTTTAATTAAATTCGAATTTCTAAATAGGTGGCAACCCTCTTCAAAATATTTTAATACTAAAACCTTCTTATACCTCTTTCGTCTGACACCTATATTGTGATACGTTTTCAATTACCTACATAATTCAGGTTAAATTTGATGTTTTAAACATGTGGCAACCCTCCTAAATAGAATTCAGAAATAAAGCATTTTCAAACCAATTTCAATTGATACCCATCTTTCAGTAACTCATTCATCATATTAAATAATTTGAATTTAACTTTTTAAACAGGTGGCAACCCTCTTCAAATACCTTAAAGATTTCTTAACACTCTTTTGTTTACACCTATATATATTTTAATATTACATATAACTTGTGAACAATTTAAATAAATTCGACTTTTCAAACAGGTGGCAACTTTGCTCAAAATACGAACTACAACCTGGGCCCGAATCACGACATACGTGATCGAATGAAATTCGATTCCAAACATCCATTTGAGATTACGGCATTCGATAGCGACTTCGCTTTTTCTATTTAAATTGTATTGGAGAAAAAACAGCTGTCATTTTATTTCATTCGTTTCGAATCGAGTTCCATTTGATCACGGATGCCGTGATTCAGGCCCTGCTTTATCCGCTTTCGTCTGAATTCCATATGGTGATACATATTTCAATTACCTACACATATCTTCTTATTTAAAATGAATTTGATTTTTTAAGCAGGTGGCAACCCTTCTAAATATGGTTAAAAATAAATATATTTTAAAAAGATCACGATTAATACCAATGTTGTAGTAATGGATTTAAGTTTTTGAATAATTTGAATTTATTCATTTTTGAAACGTGGCAACTCTTTTCGAAAAGGTAAAACCTTATTGCACATCTACAGGCCAATACCTCTCGTTTCACATTTAATTTTTCAAAATCGAACTAACGGTGACGGCACTCTCTGTACGCTCACACTTCGCAAAATGACTCTCTTCGTCTCACTCAAACTAGAATTACTCACCAACGCAACGAGGTGAGTTACTTTTTTTCATAAGCAATAGGGTAAGTGATCCGATCTTCATAACTTAGACCAGAAAAGAAGTCCTAGACGTCGTCGTCGTTTCAGAAGATGCAGAAGCTGTGATCAGACTGGAGCGTACTTTATGAGCATTACTTCTCTAATCACCTCTGAATCCAATTCGACTTAGATGGGATCCCGTCTTTGGTGTCTCCCATGAGAAATTTAATAAACGCCGATCGGCACAAATACAGAGAGAAGTTTGATAGGCGACTCTCAAGAACCGCACTAAAAATGCCACGTAACTCTAAGAATCAAGACAGTTTGGTAAATCATTTTACGGCGACATGTGGCAAGGTCAGGGATCGATGAGGCCCGCAAGTACTCAGGAAGTGATATGCAATGAGAAATCTATAAGTTTAGCTTAAGAGAGAAAAAAAAAGTTGACGGGCTTCTTTTGCAGTGGTATGGAATCTGTAGAAGTAGGCTCTAGGCAAAGGAAGGTGGTACTCTCTAGATCACCTCGAGCTTCGTATCTAGCATCAAGCTCAAGAACTTCATTCAATCAATAAGCGCCAGGCGAAAGCCTTCAACTGACGAAAAACTTCCGTGGGTTATCTTATACTTTCTAGTGAACAAGACGAGTACCATCTTAATAGGATTTCCAGCGAGGTCACTGTTTGCAGTCATCAAGTTCAAGTACTCATCCGCATAGATGAACTTCTAATGGGCAACCACGCGAATTGCTGTTTCTAGTTTCCAAATTAGCCAGCCTCTCAGGAGTTTTTTAAGCAAAACCGAAGGATGGACCTGAAATCATGCGGACAGATGTGAAGCCTTTTTCCGGCCTTCGATAGTATCGGAACATTTCTTGAATTTAAGTACCATTTGACTTTTTGCAAATTCTAGCCTTACGACAGAAGCAGATTCCACAAAACTGTGTGCAAAACGGCCACCTATTCCATCGGATCCAGTAATAATCGAACTTAACTGAAACGAAATTGTCCCGTGAGGTCACCATGTTCATTATAGACAGTGTAAGTGAAATTTTCAAATCATGAAACTTCTGTACAGAGCTATTTTCTTTACAATTTTCTTTTAAACTCTCCTTCCCAGCTACAGTGAGGTCACAGGGAAAGCTTTAGAGGAGCTCAGTGGCAGTTACAGCATCCTATTGGAGGTGGAAATCTCTATGCCGTATTAAAATTGCGCTCAGAGCTACATGTTCAATTTAAGCGACTCTATCAAGTCCTATATTCTTCGTGGGACAAGTGTTTGACTCGTGCAAAAATTCACATCAGATGCATAGCAAAAAATCTGCCAAGAATTGTGTCTAATGTCTAGTTGGAGACAGCATTGCCTTGTTGTCTAGGGCCTCACCAGGCTGATAGGAAAGCTGAACAGCGGATGTTTAGAAACCGATTTGATTCCGGTCGGATTGAAACAGAACTAAGTCTAAACAAATTTTGACTACAAAAAAGATAGCGACGGCTGCATTGTTGAGTGGTTAGAGGTGCGACTGCCACTCTATAGAATCAAGGTTCGATCCTTGGTCTGATCAGCATCCAAAAAAGTGGTTTTAATTGCGTTTGCCGCTCAGCAGGCCAAGACGACTCAATTATATTTTCTTTCAATAGGTATTTTATCTCTCAAAAGCGAGATGAACTGGGGATGATGATGTTAGAGAACTTAAGAAAATAAGAGTGTTTCTTCTTTGGGAAAAATATAACTGATATACATATATACGGCTTTTCACTGACTACCTTTAACCACTTTACTCATTTTCCGAGTGAGAATTGTATACAGGCTCTAGACGAATGAAATGTGAGTTGGGCATTACAATTCTAGTAGCCACCAATCATGCTGCATAATTTTAGGCGCATTGCTTGCAAGTAAAGTTAAAAGTCGAGTGCGGTGAATTCCCTTTACAGTGTTTGTGAGATGAGCCTACCCCCGCCCTATTCTTACAAAGTCACAAAACTCAGCGCATCACTATTGTGATTTCTACTGCGCCTCAAAATATGCTGCAACAACTGCTTTATCGATCGATCACTTGCTTATAACAGGGAGTCAATAACGATGTTTAACCTGAAGTTAGTTAACCAGAGATGGTGCAAACGGCACTTAAAATTTAATTTTTGTGGCATACTTTGAGGCTCATTAGGATAGGCTCATTAGTATAGGAGAGGGGTACATTTGCAAAAATCGTGGTTTTCTTGTTAAAAAAAAATTTGTATAAAAAGGTTAGGTCAACTTTTTATTAAATAGAAGACAAGAGTCATTTGGAGGTAAGCAAATAAATCGAAAAAAATTTAAATAATGTAACAATGAAATTATGGTAGATCATGCACCAGCTTCCTACTTCCATCCGCAACTATTTACAGCAAACAGCGCACCGCCTGCTTAAACGGCCGCTGCGCTAATACAAATATGTAATAAGCAAGCATAGCCACAGCTAAGACAAAAAAGCTCCTAAACTGGCAACTGTTCTTCCGCGAGCTCTCAGTCGACCTGCTGTAAAATGCTTAACAGCACCTCAGTCACTCACCTGCGCCTGTAAAGGCTCGCGCTTCTACTCTGCGCTCTCAAAAAGTCTGTTCGAAGCGCCAACTCTCGCGCTGCATTTTCTTCTTTACTTTTGCTGCTAAGCCG